>QRFJ01000359.1:1016850-1232488 GCA_006176705.1 Cocos nucifera | reverse complement strand
AGTCCTTGAATAATTTTTCTTACTAGTAGAAAATCAGAGCATCTTAAGATGGACGTAGGTCATTACTGTGATTCTTTCAGATCAAGATTCCCTAGGAGGAAGAGAATCCAACATTCCAGCTAGAGTACGATGGTAGCTCAGCTTATGATGGTTTTCTAAGAGAGTAGAAGACAGAGTGGCAGCAGATTACCTCATGAGGTGGTGATTCGATATCCAGATAAGGGACCCCGCAGATCAGTGCTACGCAACTGTCATATGTGTATAGGATATATGTCAGAGAATTAAACCTCAGCAATCAGGGGGATAAGACAAGGCTAGTGCAAATAGAATGCCAGTAGTGAGTCAAGAAGTTCCTGAATGAATCTAACATGTAAATCTACTGGTCTCTTCTTGAGTAGAAATTTAATAGATGTTGCTGCAACTATAATGTTTGTTGTAGAGAGAAATGTTTGACTTCCTAGGAGCAGCATAAAGGTACTCATCTACCGAATGGATTAAGTTATAAGATCATGAGGCATCGAGTAGGTCAGCTAGAAGACACATTTTGATGATGCGGATGAGGAATATTCGATATATATCCAATTTTAAGTGGAATCTTATCTCACTGAGCAGACTAGATTCAAACAATTACATGTGGATAGCTGGTGATGAAATTCTGAAGGTCATGCATGGTGATAGAATTATTCTAGAGAGAAAAAAAGATGAGAAGACATTATTATTGGCAGGAAGCCCAGTGCAAGGTGGAGTTTCAGAAGCTAGAGAAAGTCTAGTAAAGATGGAGCTCCAAGTGGAGGTGGATTGGATACGAGATGGGAGACTCGGAAGGACGAGAGGCAATGTCACAGAGTGAAGTTTCTATTATCACAGAAGACTATCCCGAGTAGATCTCAGGTCAGGAGGATCACAGCCATTGATGAAGATAGGATCGAATAGCCTAGCTTGACTCTCATGTTTGTTCATTCATGAGACAGCAGGCATGCCTCAGGACCTGGACGAGATGGATCATAGGCTCTCAGAGAGAGATGAAAACCAAACATCAAGTCAAGATGAAGATTATTGAGAAAAATATCTTGAGATTCGATCAAAAGTCAAACAAATCGGCTAGGATGATGAACGAGGAGCGAGAGCCTAAGGACACCAAATGGGGTCTAGATGGAGAAGTTACGTGAAGAATGCCGAGCAAGTGTAGCATGGCTCTCGGCCTATCGAAGGGCTTACAGGCCGGTGTTGGCCAGCTACAGTGTGGCCTAGGCCGATAGTGCACAATGATGCTAGGTCAGTCACGTGCATGGGCCGCACGGACGCGCACGGGCGTAAGCCGTGCAGGAGCCCAACCCACGCGATCCATCACGGACCGTTGGTGCACAACAGCCCGCATAGACCATCCGACCGTTTTATGTGGTCCATGGAATAGCCATGGACCGATCGTAATTCGATGGCTTAGATAGGAGCTAATCTCAATCGGATGGCTGGAGCTTGATCTAAGTATGATGAGCTATTATTTTATATGATCCGACGGCCAGTAGAGCTCTTGGTCATGATCGGATGGATCAGATGCAATCCAATCTAGATCTGGATGTTGTGTGCATGATCAGATGGCTCTAGTGTGAGCTGATCATGATCAAATGGCCAGAAAATGATCTTGGATGTATTTAGGACTCGATTTTCTATTGAAATACTATTTTTAGATTTTTGGAATCTATATAACTTCGATTAACGAACCGTTTATTGCATCGGAGAGCTGATAATGTCTTGGAGGTGTTGAGAGCTTCTTGAGAGATTTTATAAAGATTTTGGAGTTTCTTATTAAGAGACTTTTGTACAAGGATTGAGTGATAAGTTTCTCTTATATTTGTTTGATTTTTTTCTCTTATAGTGAAGTTTGCATATCCCATAGAGATAGATCTTGGTTTAATCCACATACTTGATTGTATGCTGGTGGTGCAGAATCTGATTATCGTCGGATCCAGTTAGAGTGGAGGAAGATGAGGTCACCGTCGATGATCTGCAAAATAAAATTCCATCCGGAGTTGGTGAAGGTGGCTCCGATAGGACCCTCTGACGATCAAGTCAGCTCTTCTGGCCAACAGATATGGAGTGCTCTGGAATGAGTTCGACAGAGTTTAGAGAAGAAGAGGAGAGCTTAGAGCTTAGATTAGCATATCTGGAGGGTCTCTTTTTATAGAGAGTCTGTGATGAGCTGCAGTGTCTGATAGTGGGCCACTCGAGGTCTGACGAAGTCAGTCACGGAGGAAGGCGCCGTCTGCAGCGCTGCTTGCCACAGATTGATGGTGACAGCCATCATCGCTTGGTAGTGGATTGCTGTTGCCTGCAGTAGATTGATGGTGATCGTTCATCGAGATTTAATGGTCGTAGCTCTAAGAAAGTGGGCATTGGTTGGTGGACTTCGGCATATATCAATTCCAAAGAAGTTCGGACTCCTGAAGGGAAAGCTCGGAAGGAGTTCGGCTCCCATAGGCGTCTTGCTAGAGGAGTGCGGATAAGGCTCGATCACTGGAGAGTTCGGAAGGAGCTCGACCATTGAGGAGTCCGACCGATCGAAGGGGATGTCTGGAAGAAGTCCGGCTCCTGAAGAAGTCCGACCAAAGAAAAAGCTTGGAGGGAGTTCAGCTCCGGCAAGTGTCTGGATGGAAGAGCACGGAGGAAGTTTGGCTCTCGCAGGAGTCCGATAGAAGCTCGACTGCTGAGGAGTTCGGTCAGATGAAGGAGTTTGGCTAAGACCCGTCTGCTGAAGCTCTTTCATAGCTACCGACTGTATTAGGCTGTGCATCGAACTGGACTTCGACATGAGCAAAATTTATCCCTAACAATAGTTCTCCCCACTTTCGAGTTCAAAACTCGAAGGAGGGGAGTATAGAAAAGGCGACTATCGAAGTCCTCTTCTGGGCTCCATGCTGGTTCAGATCGAAGCTTTAGGGGGAGATCTCATCTTCAGCTAAAGTTGATGTTGAAGTTGAAGTCCGGAAGAGATCTTATCTCCAGCCGAGATTGAAGTAGATCTCGTCTCCTACGGTCGAGGTCAGAGGTTGAGCTCCTCGGGGGCGATATTGTCTCCAGCAGCCGAGGCTGACTCAGAGGAGATTTCCTCTCCTACAACCATGGTTAATACGGGCGCTCGGAAGAGATCTGATCTCTGGTTGAGGTTGATGCGGTCGCTCGGAAGAGATCTTATCTCTGGGCAAGGTTGTCCCTGATCTTCTCTCTAGCCAAGGTTGTCTCGATCATTCTGAAGAGATCTTATCTCTGACCGAGGGTCGGTCCGAACCCTCGGAGGAGATCTTATCTCCTACGGTCGAGGTCACTACGGACCCTCAGGGGAGATCTTATCTCCTACAGTCGAGCGTTGCATCGGGGTGCTGCGAAAGAGATCTTAATCTGCTGGTTGATGCAGACACTCGAAAGAGATCTTATCTTCCTATGGTCGAGGTTGTTTTGCGGTCGTCGGGGGAGATCTTATCTCCTTGCAATCGAGTTGGTCTGAACGCTCGGGGAGTCTTATTCCTACAACCGATTTGATGTAGGGCGTCGGAAGAGATCTTATCTCCTACATCGAGGTTGGCCAGACCCTCGGAGAAGATCTTATCTCCTTACGGTCGAGGTTATTGCGGATGCTCAGGAGAGATCTTATCTCCTACGATCGAGGTCGGCGCCGAACGTTCGGGGAGATCTTATCTCCTACGATCGAGGTTGCCTCGAAGGAGATCTTATCTTTCTACGGTCGAGGGTTGCCGTGGGCGCTTGTAGGAGATCTTATCTTCTACAGTCGAGGTCGGTCTGGATCCTCGAAGAAGATCTATCTCCTGCGGCTGAGGTTATTATGGGCACTTAGGAAGATCTTATTCTCCTACATGCCAAGATCAGATCGGGAAGCTCAGGGGAAGATCTTATCTCCTATAGCGACGTGATACGGACGCTCGGGAGATATCTTATCTCTTACAACCGAGGTTGGCCCGGACCCTCGAAGGAGAATCTTATCTCCTACGATCGAGGTTGCCTCGGAGGAGATCTTATTCTTCCTATAGTTGAGGTCGCCTTGGAGGAGATCTTATCTCCTACAGCCGAGGTTGACGCGGGCGCTCGGAGGAGATCTTATCTCCTACAGCCGAGGTTGGCCCAGACCCTCAGGAAAGAATCTTATCTTCTACGATCGAGATTGATGCAGGCACTCAGGAAAGATCTTATCTCTGCAGGCCGAATCGGCCCGGACGCTCGGGGAGAGATCTTTATCTTCTACAGTCGATGTTGATGCGAGCGCTCGACTGGGAGATCTTATCTCCTACAGTCGAGGTTGTCCTGGATCCTTGGAAAATCTTATCTCCTGCGGCAAGGTTGCCTCGGAGGAGATCTTATCTCCTGCGATTGAGGTATTGCGGGTGCTCGGAGGAGAATTTATCTCCTACGATCGATCGACTTGGATGCTTGGGGAGACTTTATCTCTTATGGCCGAGGTTCCTCGGAAGAGATCTTATCTCCTGCGGTCGAGATTGCTGTGGACGCTCGGAGAGATTCTTATCTCCTGCAGCCTAGGTCAGTCTGGACCCTCGGGAGAGATCTTATCTCCTACGGTCGAGTTATTGTGGATGCTTGGGGGAGATTTATCTCCTGCAGTCAAGGTCGGTCCAGACGCTTGAAGGAGATTCTTATCTCTTGCAGTCGACGTTGATGCGGACACTTGAGGAAGATCTTATCTTCTGTAGCCGAGGTTGGCCTGGACCCGTCGGGGGAGATCTTATTCTCCTACGGTCGAGATTATCTCGGAGGAGATCTTATCTCCTACGGTCGAGGTTATTGTAGGCGCTCGGAGGAAGATCTTTTCTCTCTACGACCCAGATTGCCTTGGAGGAGATCTTATCTCCTGCAGTCGAGGTTGCCTCGAGGAAGATCTTTATCTCCTGCATCGAGGTTGCCTCAAGAGAGAATCTCATCTCTACGATCGAGGTGTGCGGATGCTTGAGGAGATTTTATCTCCTACAGCTGACGTTGGCCCGAACCTCAGGCCAGACTTCAGTCGAATTCCTACAAGAGCTGAACTCCTTTCGGACTTCTCCTTCAGTCGAATTTCTACAGGAGCCAAACCTCTTCCGGACCTCTCCTTCAGTCGGATTCTTCCAGGAACTAAACTCCTTCCAGACCTCTCTTTCAATTGAATTTTTACAGGAACCAAACTTCTTTCGGACTTCTCCTTCAATCGAATTCCTACAGGAATCGAACTTCTTTCGGGCCTCTCCTTCAGACGAATTCATACAGGAGCCGAACTTCTTCTGGACCTCTCTTTCAGTTGGATTTCTATAGAAGTCAAACTCTTTTCGGACTTCTCCTTTAATCGAATTCTTACAGGAGCCGAACTCCTTCCGAACCTCTCCTTCTGACGAATTCCTACAGAAGCCCAACTCCTTTCGAACTTCTCCTTCAGTCGGATTTCTACAGAAGCCGAACTTCTTTCAGACCTCTCCTTAGTCGGATTCCTTCAGAAGCCGAACTCTTTTCAAAATTCTTCTTTAGTCAAACTTTATCTGAATTCCTCCAGTGGATTACTTTCATATTTCAAGTAGTATTCCTCTCAGATAATCCTCTCTAGCCATATTTTCTTTAGGAGTTTGAACTTCTTTGAAATTGATATATGTCAAAGTTCTTCACCAACCAACGTCTGCTTCCTCCGGACTTCGACTATTAAATCTCAATGAACAGATGATCCTACTATCAGATGATTACAATTATCATTTATCAGGATGATTACGACTGTCATTTATCAGTCTGCTATAGGTGACCCCACTATCGAACGGTTACGACTGTCATTTATCAGTTTGCTACAGGCGATCCCACTATCGAACGGTTACAATCGACTTTATCTATAAAAAGGGATCCTCCAAATACGTTTTCTCTAGGCTCTCTTCTTCTTTTCAAAATTTTGCTGAATTTTTATCTGAGTACTCCATTTCTGTTGGCCAGAAAAGCTGACTTGATCGTCGGAGGATCCTACCAGAGCCACCACCACCGACTTCGGATGAAACTTTATTTTGCAGGTCATCAATGGTGACTACTTCTTTTCTAACTCCAGCTCGATCCGACATCAACTAGATTCTGCACCAACTGAATTGATGCTAGAAGAAGGGCCACCTCTTTTTCTGAGGTTCTTTTATTCTTAAAGGAGTGCTCAGCAGCGATCTCTCTTTTTTCTCTCTAGGGTTCTTTCTAAAAAAAATGCCTCCCAAGAAAGCTTCAACCCGACGATCAACGGCCTCTGTAGTCAGATCCCATTCAGATTCATTCATTCTCGCTCCAGCTCTGACAATTCAAGCTCCACCTTCAGTCATGATGGATGTGGAGCAGTTCAACCTGCTAGTCCAGTAGGTTCGCGATCTCATGGAGGCAGTGCAGGCCATACATCGATAGGCTTCAACATCAATTCGACTGGAGCAGACTTTTTTGAAGTCTTATGATCCGATCGGAGGATGGTCGACTTGGGCTAGCCGGTAGGTGACCTCCGAAAAGAGGAAATAGAGGACGAAGAGCCATTACTCGGATCATAATTTGATCCTAGAGGAAGCTTTGCCTCCATTCCACCAGAAAACTCTAGAGATCAACGATCATGAAGATTTTTTGAATCAAAGGCTCCAAAAAATGAGCCGACAAATTGAAGAGCTCCGTCATACTTCCTCCTCACACGCTACGATGGAACCTTTGATCCGATCGATCACTTGTAGGCCTTTCAAACCATGATACTACTTTATGGTGCACCAGACGTCATCTTATGCCGAGCTTTTTCGTCTATCTTAAAGGGAGCAGCAAGAAACTAGTACTCAATATTGAAGTCAGGTACGATCTTTTTCTTTGATTAGATGAGCCATCAGTTTATGGCTCACTTCGTCAGCAGCCGACGTTCGCGCCGAAGTTTGGATTCTCTGATGCATATCAAGCAGAAGGAGGGAGAATCTATCCGAGCTTATGTCATCCGATTTAATGTCACTGCATTGAAAGTTCAAAATCTGGATTAGTCTGTTGCAATGGCCGTACTCAAGGATGGCCTTCGGAAGAATGATTTATTATTCTTTTTAGAGAAGTACCCCAGTAACTTTGTCGATCTGCTAGCTTGGGCTGAAGGATATATCCGAGCGAAAGAAACCTTCAAATTGAAGGATGAGAAAGTCATAGAAGAATGGCAAGTGGGTGAATCTAATAAACCCACAGCTGATGGAGGGCCAAATGAAGTTCAACCGTGCTTACGGACTTCCTCCGAGCGCAAGCGAGTTCGAACTCCTCCTTGAGCTCGTTGTCAAAGAAACTCCGACAGAAAGGCACGAAAAAGTTCTCCCCCCAGAAGATTTCATAACTATGCCCCCCTCAATGCTCCACAGACGTCGGTCTAAAGCAAGAGAAGATTGATCGAGGGTACTGCCATAGCCAGAACCACCAAAGAGTAAGGAATAATAAGAAGATCGGCCATCTCTCGGCATCATCAACACTATCTCTGAAGGACTTAGTGCTTCAGTGAGCCACCATCTCTTAACCTCAGAGCCAAAGGAAGCTTTCCCCAAATTGGAAAGGCACGTATGAAATAGAGAAGGTCATCCGGTCCGGAGCTTATCATCTGAAGGAGCTTAAAGGAACAACGCTCCTACGATCTTAGAATTCGAAAAATCTGAGAATGAAAGAAGCAATAAAAAATGGTCATGTTAATCTCGACAAATCGAAGGCCTCGTTCATTTTAGACGAGATGAGGGAAGAGGTCCTGACAATGGCTCTTATGTGCTTCTATAGCCCATTAGAAATAGGAGGAGAATCTCATCCTAACATGAGCAAAATCAAAGATCTCGTTCATTTTAGATGAGATGATGGAAGAGACCCTGACAATAGCCCTTATATGCCCCTACAGCCCGTTAAAAATAGGAGGAGAACCTCATCCTAACATGAGCAAAGTCGAAGGCCTCATTCATTTTAGACGAGATGAGGAGGAGAGGCCCTGACAATGGCCCTTATGTGCCCCTACAGTCCATTAGGAATAGGAGGAGAACCTCATCCTAACATGAGCAAAGTCGAAGGCCTCATTCATTTTAGACGAGATGAGGAGAGAGGCCCTGACAATGGCCCTTATGTGCCCCTACAGTCCATTAGGAATAGGAGGAGAACCTCATCCTAACGTGAGCAAAGTCGAAGGCCTCATGTTCATTTTAGATGAGATGAGAGGAGAGGCCCTGACAACGGCCCTTATGTGCCCCTACAATCCATTAGGAATAGGAGGAGAACCTCATCCTAACATGAGCAAAAGTTCGAAGACCTCGTTCATTTTAGACGAGATGATGGAAGAGCCCTGACAACGGTCCTTATATGTCCTACAGTCCATTAGAAATAAGAGGAGAACCTCATCCTAATGTGAGCAAAGTCGAAAGTCTCGTTCATTTTAGATGAGATGAGAGGAGAGCCTCAACAAGATCTCCTTCAACTTTAAGGAGATAAGATCTCCCCTGAGCTTCCAATCAATAGAAGATAAGATCTCCTTTCAACCTCGGTTGGAGATAAGATCTTTTCGAACTTCAACTTCTATCAATGTCAACAGGAGATAAGATCTTCTTCAACTTCAACTTCAATAGGAGATAAGATCTCCTTCAACCTCGATTGGAGATAAGATCTCCTCCGAGCTTCAACTTCAATAGGAGATAAGATCTCCTTCAACCTCGGCTTGGAGATAAGATCTTCTTCGAGCTTCAACTTCAACTTCAACAGAAGATAAGATCTCTTTCAACCTCGGTTGGAGATAAGATCTCCCTCGAGCTTCAACTTCAACAACTCAATAGGAGATAAGATCTCCCCCGAGCTTCAACCTTCAAAAGAAGATAAGATCTCTCCCGAGCTTCAAACTTCATTCGGAGATAAGATCTCTTCCAAGACTTTCAATTTTGGCTGGAGATAAGATCTCCCCTGAGCTTCAATCTCAATGGGATATAAGAGTCCGAAAAAGAACTTCGACAGTCATCTTTTTTGTACTTCCTTTCTTTCGAATTTCGAACTCAAAAGTGGGGGGATTATTGTTGGGCATAAATTCCGCTCCCACCGAAGTCCAATCTAATGCTTAGCCTAATGCGACTGATAATCATGGAAGAGCTTTGATTGAAAATTCTTCCTCCAACTGTCGAATCCTGGCTAAACTACTTTAGCTGCCGAACTCCTTCAGCAGTTGAACTCCGGTCGAACTTCTTTAGGAGCCAAACTTCTTTCGGACTTTTCTTTCAGTCGAATTTCTATAAGAGCCAAACCCCTTCCGAACTTCTCTTTCAGTCGAATTTCTATAGGAGCCAAACTCCTTCCGAATCTCTCCTTCAATCGAATTTCTACAGAAGTCAAACTCCTTTGGAACTTCTCCTTCAGTCGAATTTTTACAGAAGCCAAACTTCTTCCGAACCCCTCCTTCAGTTGGATTTCTCCAGGAGTCGAACTCCTTTCGGACCTCTCTTTCAATCAAATTTTTACAGAAGCCGAACTCCTTCCGAACTTTTTCTTCAATCGAATTTCTACAAGAGCTAAACTCCTTTCAGACCTCTCTTTCAAACGAATTCATATAAAAGCTGAACTCCTTTCGGACCTCTCTTTCAGTTGAATTTCTATAGGAGCTGAACTTCTTCCGAACTTCTCATAATCAGATTTTTACAGGAGCCAAACTCCTTCTGGACCTCTTCTTCAAACGAATTCCTATAGGAGTCCAACTCCTTCCAGACTTCTCTTTCAGTCAAATTTCTACAGAAGCCGAACTTCTTCCAAACTTTTTCTTCGATCGGATTCTTATATGAGCCGAATTTCTTTCGGACCTCTTCTTTAGTCAAATTTTTTCAGGAGCCGAACTCCTTTCGGACCTCTCCTTCAGTCGGATTCCTACAGGAGTCGAACTCCTTTCAAAATTCTCCTTCAGTCAAACTTCATCTGGATTCCTCCAGTGGATTACTTTCAGATTTCAAGTAATATTCCTCTCAGATGATCCCCTCTAGCCGTATTTTTTTTAGTCCAAACTCCTTTAGAATTGATATATATTAAAGTTCTTCACCAACCAACGTCTGCTTCCTCCGGACTTCGACTATTAAATCTCAACGAACAGACGATCCTACTATCGAGCGGTTATAATTGTCATTTATCAGGATGATTACGACTGTCATTTATCAGTCTGCTATAGATGATCATACTATCGGACGATTATGATTGTCATTTATCAGGACGGTTACGACTATTATTTATCAGTCTGCTACAGGTGATTTCACTACTGGATGGTTATAATAGGCTCTGTCTATAAAAAGAAACCCTCCAGATATGTTTTCTCTATGCTCTCTTCTTCTTCCCAAAATTCTGCTGAATTCTTGTCTGAGCACTCTATTTCTGTTGACCAGAAGAGTTGACTTGATCGTCGGAGGGTCCTATCGAAGTCATCACCATCGATTTCAGATGAAACTTTATTTTGTAGATCACCGATGGCGACCTCTTCTTTTTCAACTCCAGCTCAATTCGACGTGCACCAATAGACTAGAAGGTATTTTAAACGCTAGCAATTGTAAGGTCGGTCTTGCTTGTCTTATGAGGTTTTGGATTAATGTAGCATGACTAAATCCATCATTTATGAGCTAGGAGATCATGGATGGATCAGTCATTTTGGATAAAACCTTAGATCGATCCAATACAAGTGAGATACTTGCAGGATTTGAATTTTTTGTAACGTATGTTTTATACTATAAATGGTTATACATATCTGGATAGCCAAGGGTTATATATATCTAGATAGGCAACTCTTCATCTATCTCGTCGATGGATTGTTCTTGCCCATCTTAGGTATAAAAAGCAACACAACATTAATTTATATTTACGATGTATGATATTGTGGCAGCATGCATACCTTTTTACAAGCTAAATCTTTCGATCTATGATTGTGTCAAAAAAAAAAAAAAAAAAAAATGTATACTTAATAAATTTATTTGTATCTATACTTATCTCATTTAAAAATTTGTTATGTTTTCTTCATTGTAAAATATTAGATTTTTATTTTTTTTAATTAATTTAATATAATCTGTTGAGTTATAAGTATACGTATAACAACTCATATTTTTCTATATAAAAGAAAAAAATCGGAACTTTTTGGTCGGACTCTCTCAGGAATAAAATAAAAAGGATGGAGTTATTTTATTAGAGTTAGAATAAGAACAAAAAAACCTTATTCCACTTCAGAATAATTTTGAGCCCCATCAATCATTCATCCCACAAAAAACAACAATCTTTCATTAAAAAAAAAAAAAAAAACGGAAGAAAGAGCAAAACCATCGATGTCCGTTGGAAGAATCTAGTTTATACAACGTGAAAGTTGATTTTTTTCGTGCGGCCGTGCCCTTGCTTGAACCGAGTCGCCCGCCGAGCTATATAAATGGAAGGAGCATGGATGAATCCGGTGCGGGCGTGTTTTTAGTCCTGTTTGGTGCATCGCGCTATAAATAGAGGGAAGGGGAGGAGGAGATAAGCGCTCCCCTGGCCCATGCTGCTATCGATCCCTCGTGCCCTCGCCGGAACCCCACCCGCCCGCCACATCAGTCTCAGAGTCATCGGCAGCGCGTTCTTTTCCTCCGCTCCTCATCCCCTCCGGAGGACAGCAGCAGCAGCGATGGTGAAGCTAGTGGTGGCGACCAACGCCGATCCCGCTTCGGTCGGCCCCGCCTCCGCGTTCCTGGCCATGCCCGGCTGGAACCCCGGCCCCTCCATCTCCGTCCGTCCGCACCCTAATTTTTTTAACTCCTTTCCATAATAATATCTCTCTGTCTCTCTTTTTTTGTTTTGATTTGTCCTGTCTTACCGAACGGATGGATGGATGAATGGATTAAATTAGGAGGGGATGGAGAGCTTTGCTAATGGGGATGTGAGGCTGTTGAAGCACGGGGAGAAAATCGTGGCGGAGGACGACCTGGACCTCCGCTGGGAGGCCGCCACCGGCGAACCCGTTTCGGAGGTCATCTTCCTCAGCCGCCACACCGCCGTCTCCAACCGCCCCGCCCTCACCGTCCACCCCATCGGTGTGCCGCACTTGCGTGAGGACGAGATCCCGCCGCAAGGAGGGCGCCCTGGCTGGGCCAGCCTGCCCAACCCTCGGATCGGCCCCTGGCTCCGCCTGCTCCGGAAGATCGCCCATCCCAAGGGTCTCGTTCCGGAGTTCGAGGTACCCACCCCACCGCCTTTCCGAATGGATCGGTTCCTCGGACCGGTACATGAACCGGGTCGGCTGATGTGAATTTAGAGCCGGCTTTACCTATGCCAGATGTAACGTAATTGGAAAAAGATCTAAAAGAAAGGAAAAAGAAAAGAATCCACTAAAAAAAAAAGAAAAGAAAAGAAAATTACCGTTAACATTGTAACGGAAGCTACGTTATTATATTCTCGATTCCATTCCGTGCTTATATCTTAATTATTTCATCCGATGTCATTATATCATTATTAATGAGTGTGTGCGTGTTTTTTATTATTTTTCTATGGCTTTATGTAGGTTACTTTGGAAGCAACTCATCATGGACCCATAGTTCATACGCCAACCATGTTCTTGGAGATAGGTATATGCCTTTTCTTGTAAAGTTGCAGATTTTTTGTAACTAATATTTCTTTCTTACATCAGTCTTTTGTAATGTGGAGTTTGTTTCAATAATTGCCAAATATGCATGTTCATACAATTTTTCTTTAGGTGCCTTAAAAAGTTCTTCTTTAATTCTTATAGGAAGCACAGAGGAGTACTGGGGAAGGCAAGATGCTGCTCAAGCTATGGCTCTAGTGAGTGATTTTTCTTTAAAAAAAAAGGAAAAATATTTTTTAAGAATTTAAGTTTTTTCATGAATAACTATACCTGCTCTTAGACCTATGCCCTTCAAAGCAAGTTTGCGATGTCATGAATGTCATGGTCAGGTGTCAAATAAATAGAGCTATAATCTTTCCAGCGATTTATACTTTTAACTATTGTTTATCATTATCTGAGAACTATTAAAATAGTTCTCAAGAATACTTTTGAAGCAGAATCTTATTCTTTGGTCTTCAGGCCTATTCCTTTCTAGATTTTCTCCTTGTGTGTGCTGGCCACTTGATATTTTCTTTGATATCTAGTTTCAAGTCATAAATAGTCTAATCAACTGCTTATGCGTTTCCATAACTGGAAAGAATTGCCATTCTTTCTATTGATATTAACAGAAGATATTGACCGTAGCCATATCAATAATTCTTGTTACATCAATTTTGGGATGGCTTTGTTGCTTCTCCACCATTAGACTCCTCCAGAGGCCACATCATCAGTCAATATGGACTTTTCAAATCCCTTTTTAATACAGAATGGAAATTTATCTGGTAAGCATAGTTAGTAATATCTTGGGATCTAGAGAATATATTTTTAGGAAAATACAAGGAATCTCTGGGTACTGGAATCCTGCATGCATTCTCTTTAATTACAAAATTGTCATTGAACTTATTGGATGAAAAAAGTGTTATCAAAACTCTCGTATCATCTTTTGAGAGTTGAAGAGAAATCAGCTGAATTTAAGTCATTTGTCCCTTGATACTTTTCCAGTAGAAGTTGAACAAGTATGAATTGTATCTTGTTACCTTAACAAAGATCATTTTGCTAGCAAATATCAAGTAAATTTTGATGTTTAGGTATGTTTTATGCTACAAAGGTAAGTTGTACCATGTAAACAATATGAAAAGTTCGTTAAATTTTTAACTAGGGGCTCTTCGCAGCTTTCCCCTCACACCTGGTTGTTCTATTCCCATGTTGTTATGGGCAACAAAAACAATTGTTTCTATTATTTCTTGCATACACACATATGTTTACGGTCCTAGTAACAATGCCTCAATATGCTTTCAAGAAATGAAGGTTACTTTCAGTTTCCCCTTGGGACTCCCATGAAGTGTGGATAATAGTCCATGGCTTGGAAAATTGGTGGAAATGTAAGCAAATTAGACGCGTGGCTCATAACTATTATCTATGTATCGAAGATTATTCCACCAATGTATCTTACAACACTTTGGTTATCTATGAAATAAATTAATGCAAAACGATTCCACAAAGATACATAGCCGGATGATCTGAACTGGAGAACTGGTTAGAAATGAACGGTGTTTGTCATTTTGTGCTTTTGAGAGGCCGACATAGAAGATTAAACACTCAATGAGAGCTTAAGGCATAAGTGAATTTTGAAAACAAACGTGTATTGCAAGAAGACTCAAACAACGTTATTACTTGGGCCACTGAATGAGGCTATGGCAGATGCTTTATCCTTCTGTTTTCTCTTTTTTCGTAAATTTATTTTAAAAGAATCTTTTTAATGTCTACTTTATTTGTTAAAAAAAAAAAGAAATAATGCAACTTCTAATAACATGTCTATATAATTAATATGACAAAAATTGGATGCTAGGATCTTTGCATATCCAAAAGTGATAAAGATTTTCTCATTTATTGCCTTCTTAGAAATTTAGAAGTTTCATGCTGATGTTTGTTTCACTTTTCAGCTTTAGTTATATTGCCTCGAGTTTGTATGTAATTAGACTCATGTTACAATATTGTTCAATAAAATAAATAGCTCTGTTTTATGACATTTGCAGCTTATGTGGGAAGGATTTGGCCTTGGAGGGGGTGATGGTGTAGGAGAGTGGAAGGGGTAAGGTGCTGTTTTAAGGATGTTGTAAAAAGTTGTATACAAGGCTTCCAAGAAATATTCTTTCTTCAACTTACTGCTTGTACAAATAAATAAATCATTCCTTGCAAAGGATTCCAAATCACAATTTCTAAATAGATAAAACAAAATTTGGACCAAAAAAATCATAAACCAAGCTACTTGGCTGTAGAGAAGTTATAGGGTGCGGTTCATTTTACTTGCATATTAGTTGCCTGTTCCTTATTAAATGTCAATAAAAAGTACTTTAAAAAATTACAGCTTCTTCACGGTTGTCATTTTGCATGACCTTATTGTGTGTTGTCTGCATCAACATTTTATTGTCTGATGACACAGGAATGATGGTAAAAATAAAGTCCTTCTGGGAATAGGAGGTGGTCATTATGCTCCTCACCACATGGATATTGTCGTGTAAGCAATACCTGCTTGCTACCTTATTAAAGTTTATGGATAAATAAATTTATTTATTTTCAGTATTTTCAGATTTCAAATGTCATGGCATGATAAATAACAGCAACAATACAGGCATATATAGTTCAAAACTACTAATGGAGGAAACTAGTTATGGCACACACCTCGTGGTAAACAAATTAATATGCTCTTCTAGCGACATCACTTTTTCTAAAGAATGGGTTATAATGTTCATCCAGGGAACTTGACTGAAAATTGAGTGCTCTTTATGATGTTGTGGCCTTAATGGATTGGCAGGAAACAAATGCCTATGTCACATACATTGGCTATCCTTTTGTTGTTCTCCTCCATGATATTGCTTATTAGATGAGAATTAAACTAAGCATGCCTATCATCAGTTTCCAGAAATCTCAAAAATAGAATTGCCTTCTAAGCCATGTACATTAAAAAAAAAATGTTCCGGATTGTAAATCTGCTTTGCCTGAATTACTATTTGCTTATGTCTTGGGCACACATCTCACCAGTTAATGAAGAAAACAGGTTTGCCTCTCTTTCTGCGGTAAACAATAACGTTTCTTACTTTTGCTATTTAACAAGCCATGTTGTTTTGGGATGTATAACTAAGTATCACCACACCTTTGTGGGGATTTGTGAAATTAAGGTATCAATTTTACTAAGTTGTATCTTGGCACTCTGATATGCTGAATTTAGATTAACTTAAAGGAACTATGCAGAAGCAGGCCTTACATTGTTTGATTAAAATGCTAGATGAAGCCAACTACTGGAAAATGACCTCCATGTATTAACATTTCTTTTGGGTTCTTCTGCCCCTTCTAATGTTTGTGAGGAGCAATGTAGGAACATCTTCCTTATTTGGGTCCTGCTAGGTGCTTGAGTTTTAATTTTTATAAATCTCTTGGTTATGTTGAATTTATGGTAGAGGCATTAGATCTCTCCACCGAGAGTTGGTTTGCATTTTGGGGGCCAGGGCTGGACAAGTTCCATGCATCACTGTAGTTGCTTTTGTAGTATAGTTGTCTCTTTTTATTTTTAAATTTGTAATATAGTTTCTTAACAAAAAGAGCATTTTCTGATGTAATGTGTTCTATACTTGAAATAATTTCAGGAAAGATGGTGTATGGGTGGGCCACCTACTATCAGGATATGCTTTACCAATGGAAGATCCTAACCAGCAAAACATAAAATCTAGTGATCAAACCATTGGTGGAACCTGGAAACAATCAATAAAAGCTTCATATGAGGCTACTAGAGCAGCTTTTCCAGGAGGAGAAATTCTTGCACATCTAGATCAAAAGTAAGTTCATAACCCCGACACAACTTGTCAAGTTCTAAAAAATATCAAATATTTTTTCTTTTGTCTACCTTCGTTTTGTTGAATTCACTTATAACACCAACTTTGGTTAGCAAATGTTAAATACGAGGTCAACATAATGAAAAAAGATGAATGTGTTTGAGTTTGATTTTTTAAGAAAATGTCTAACTTTGTTGAATGAATTGCCTTAACCTGTGAGCTTGTTGTTGGCAGGAGCTGAATACCTATGATGCTTTAATATAATATTCATGTTTGCATCAACAATGTCTTGATGGTCATTTCACCTAACTTGCATATGAACATGCAGTGGAGGAGAGGTTATTCTTTGCTCCATGAACATGACGTTTGTCTTAATACTAATTTAGACGCCTTATTATTTTACATATACAAGAATTGTTTTGTGATGATGAACCTCAATTACACATCACCTGATAAATACCTAAATTCAAGTGAAACCAAAACAAATTCAAGTGATGTGTGATGCATTTCCTAACAGCAATTGCAGTATGGAAATTGCTATACAATGTTACCTGAGAAATGTAAAATTCATTGCCATGGAAAACATATCTTTTGACTTTCAGATATGTGACATGTTTATAAGTCTAAAGCTTCTCTACCCTTTGCATAAACTTGCATGCTTGTTTATTATTTCGGTGCTGTACATTTGGATACTTATCAGACTTGAATCCTGTATTTTCTATATTCATGTCAAGTTGTAGGTAATTAGATATATCCTCTCTTCCCTTTGGAATCCTAGTTTATTCAGGGCATTATTCCCTTATGTTCTCTTGCTGATTAATGAAATATTAAAACTAACTATCTAGTTCATTCCAAAGTATATTTCTTACTTCAAGCATCTGTACATCTCTTGCTGCTCACTGTTATATTGCCAATGATGTTTATCATGCTCTCGCATGCTAAACTAGCTTGGGAAACCAGAATGGTTGGCATCTCACTCTACTGTTTATTTGTTTTGCCTGCTATCTAATATCAGGTTAGAAAGTTAACATCTTAGATACTGTAAATCTTGTTGGTGGGTGCAGGAGCTTTAAGGGCTGGCAGAAGAATGCCATCACAAGCTTTTTAGCAGAGCAGAAAATAAAGATTGGAAAACCTCAGGACTTCTTTTAGTATACCATAGTTGGAGTGCAAAAGTATGGGCCTTGTTACCCCGTTATACACCTGATATTTGTGAGGTTCACAAGTTAAGCTTTATTCTTATTTATGTGATTTCAGAGTATGATTCGTTTTAAGGTTAAACTATCAATTTTTTGGGGGTTATTAAAGTTGCAATTGATTTCCAGATTTGTTATAACAATTGCTCTGATATAAGAGTAGACATTTTCCACAGGATCTATTATAAGCTCCTCTTTGTTGCCTTGTTCAATCTCGAGTCAATTGGTTGGCTGTCTTATCAAACACAGATTGATCACCCAGATAAAACACTAGACTGTAGAAACTAGAAACACTGTGCAACAATAGATTATTTATGGTTACCTAAATCCAAGAACATTTGGTGAGAAGTCCCATTCAACTACATGTGAGAAACCACCACTTCCATGGGACTCCTGGTGGAAGAATTGGCATCACAAGTGGTGAGTAAATATTTACTCACTGACCATGGTTCTAAATTTTCCAAGATATGTTATCATATGCTAAATTCGTATCATGTTTTGGACCATGGTTCTAAATTTTCCTAGATATGGTAGCATATGTATTGGATCAAGTTTTTGACCATGGATCTGAAGTTTCCAAGATATGGTATCATATGCTCGCCTCTTCTCTTAATGATAGCAGGATGACCGCTGAAACTCCAATGGAATCTTGTGACCTTCACTTGAAAAATGAAGATTAACAAAAATTGCTCCAGGGCAACTCTGTTTTGACAACTTATCCAGCCATCTACCAGGCATGCATTGCTGCGTAGGCTGAGCTAAACAGAGTTCGCCCATCTTCTTTTGCTTGCATTAAATTGCAGTGCACATAATATTCCTATGAGAATTCCTGCAGCTATTTCAAAATTTTATCCATATTATCCTTCACCCAAAAGATCAGTTCATTACTCCGATCCACCTATAATCAGGACCACCTCAGTTTGCATTGCTTGATGAGCTTTTTTTGCAAGCTTTTTAACAATGCCTTCACAAGATTTTCGCAATAGGTGCTGGTAGCTTTCATGATGGGCATTGAGTTCGTTCCTATGGTGTTTGTTCCTTATCTTCTTATTCTTTTTTGTGAAAAGATTAGTTTATTTAGTCAAACTTGTTTTTTTTTCTATTTCCTTTCGTTTTTTCTTTTTTCTTGTTTCACGGGGGCGGGTTAAAAAAATTCATGTGCGTTTTCATTAAATGCTCTATTGCGATTTGGAGCAGTAAATTTATGCAAATTTATCAAAACTTAGTGATAAGATGGTATGAAATTACGAAATGAGGCTTGCTTAAGTGGTCTTAGCGATCAAGGGTTTTGGATTTAAGTATTCGGTCTGGGATCTAAGTAATTAGAGTTCTGGTCGGTCTTTCTTTCCTTTTAGAAAAAAAGGCATCCACGTAGACACCGATATCAGGGGTGGCGTTGGTAATAATTAATGATATAGGATATTGCAGAAAATATAAAATTAACGTGTAATTAGAAAAAAAACAGATGTATAGATCATTAACGGTCAATAAATGATTTAATGACCGTGATATGATTGCTCACGAGCTAATTATTTATTATTATTATATTATTATTATTTTGTCCTCAAGGTTAAAAAATTAATGTTTTTCCACAAACGAAAATAAAAGGCTGATAACTCGGAACATCCACCGCCCGATCGTTGTTTTCCACGTGTCATCCACCTTCATGATCCAATCAAATCCTCTCGAAGGGACGGCTTCCTGCTGTATCTTTTGCGCACAAGGATGATTGATCTTCTCTAACGACGTATATGCTGCATAGATCTCAAAATATTTAGAACACTCCAAGCAGCCATTAGGAATGCAATCGAGTCGAATTAAGTAATTGAAAATTCGAGCACGCTCAAAATACGTAAGTTCGAAATTTGATTCAAGCTCGACCAAATTTTAATATTTTAAACTCGAACTCGATAAAATTAGATATAAATTGAATCGTACTCGAACTCAAATTTGAACTTAAAATCTAATCTTATTTTATTAATAATATATATATTATTATATATATTATAAAAAATTATTATTATTATTATTATTATTATTTAAGTAGATTCACGAACTTTCAAATCTCGTTTGCAGCCCAAGCCATTATGGGATCCAACAATAATCTGTGTAAAGAAAGATGCGAAAGATACGAGCATGGTATCTAGGAAACCCACTGTGCCCTCTCCTATCACCAGTCACCACCATGGCAAACGCGTTTAACGGACGAGGTGTTTCACCTACTGCGGTCCCAGTACTTGCAAATAAAAAGAAAAAAAAAATGGAAAAATAACATAACATAACATTCGTTTCCAATTGTATATTATTCATCCAATCGACCTGCATTTGTGTGCCCAAGACATACAGCTTTAGTGTAATGAAGGATAATTTGTCTTCTGAAAGCGCTTCAATTATGTAGCTGAAAAACTCCAGAATGAAGGGATCGAGTTTGGGCTTCTAGTGTGGAAACATACAAAGCCTTTCCATCTAAACAACTGCTGTTGGTTGGCCGAAACTAAGTTGGACACACGTTCTTTTCATTTGCAGGTGGACGCCTAAATGTATGAGTACAACAGGTTGAGAGAATGCGTGCTCCTTTTAAAAGGTGATTTACAATATTCTATGTTTTTTAGAACACTGAACAGTTGAAATCTTTTTTTTTTTTTTTTTTTTTTTTTTTTGATATAAACGGACGATTATACTATTCTAATATGAATACAATCCAAAAAATCATAATACAAAATATCCTGCAGGACTTATGGGCAAGCATTGCCTTAATGCCAAGTTTAGTCTTCAATATGCTCAAGAACAAAAAATACAATCTAATTCATGAAACTATTCATCTTTCAAAAAACGTGCTGAATAGATGTCACAGTGGAATGACAAATGGACCTCCAAATATTGTGGAGGAGCGGATGAACTTTCAGATGTTTTATCTTATTCCGGATCCATCGATGACTGTAGCAAAGTCATCCTTAATGAAGATCCATTTCACCTGCAACTTCTACCTTGTGCGAACAATACCCACCCAAGCAATATGAAACTCCACTCTGGGGACAAACAGCTCAAAAAGATGTGAGCCTCCCGCAATTAACAGCCTAGTATCTAGATCCTAAATGACATAGCTTACACTATTCCTAACACTGCCATCAAGGTTGACCTTGATAAACCCTAAACGAGGGGGCTCCTAAGAAATTAAAAAAATCGTTTAGATCGCTGCAAATGCAATATGGGAGTCCCAAAAACTTGGGAGGATAAGGGATAGGCAATGTTAAAATAGCTGGACTCTGCAGTCAAGCAACAGGCTCTCTCCAGCATTCAATGTACAGGCACAACCTTGGCTTCGAAGACTAGACTGTTCTTGGACAACCATATTTGATAGACAATATATGCCATCTTGCCATCCTAGGTTGAACCCTCGGCCATATTCCAATGGATTGCGTCTGGGAAGGAATAAAGCTAAGGGCCATTCTATTTGCCCTCCAAGGCTGACCATCCATCATTCTCCAAATCAAACTTGCCCTCAGACAATGAAGGAGGAAATGCTTCGTTGACTCATCTTTTAATTCGCACACCAAACAGACAATCAGAAGCTTCATGCCTCTGTTTTTAAGAGGTATCAAAGTCGACAGCTAATCCTAGACAACCTTTCGGAGAAAATATCTGATCCTAGGATGGATAGCCATTCTTTAGATCCAAACAACCTCAATGCTTCTATTTGGCACTGGTCTGCTCATCTTAATAAAATTTCTTGTAGAAATCTTAAGACAGTAAGACCAACCCCACACTCTCAAGTCCCGACTTCAATGGATAGAAACCGAGATAGTAAAAATTCCATCAGCTGGTGAAAAATTCTCTCGTTATAACATGGCCTCAAACCTGTCAAAAATGGTTCCAAGGATACGTCATCTGGGTGTTGGGTGTCCAAACAGACCCGAGACCTCTGAAATAGAAATCCTTGAGCACAAAATGTTTTGATTTAAGTCTACGGTCCTACTGAAACCAAACTAATGGCAATCAACTAAAGATTTTTACTGATGAGTACAGTCATGACGTTGAAAAGACTTTACTCAGAGAAGCCAGATGGAAAGCCCGATACACCCCAACATCAGAGAAACGGTTAGGATTTCAGGGTGGGGCAGAACTGGATGAAAGATCCAGTTCCAGTGCTGCAAGCAGGTCCTACCATGCTCGAATTGCTGCTCTTTTCATCGAGGAAAATGGGGATTTGAATTATGGGTACGGATGAGTCCACAAAGAAACCATCAAAACATCAAAGTGCTCACAAATAGGAGCCTGGTTCAGGTTATAGATGTGCATAAACACTAGAAAGGCAAGTTCATAACCTTATGCATAAGGTAATTCTCAAGAGGAGAATTTGGTTGCATCTTTTCATGATTGGGATCCCAAATTAAATGACAGAATCAGGAGAATGTCAATCCGAAACAGCAGTCATATTCTTTAAACAAAAGCATGTCAGCAATCCCGCCTTCTTTGTTCATCTACAGAATAAACACATGATCCGGCCTAACGATGCAGACTGATTTCTCTTCCATTTGAGGCATTTGATTTGGGGAAAGCGTGATGGTGCTAGAAGGGGTCTTTACTCCAGCAAGAGCTCGAGCTCAACTTACTTATCATCAAACGTGAGTTCAGCCTGATAAGGCTCAGTGAGAAGGACAAGGAGCGCATGGCCAGGTGGGCAAAGAGACCACTGAAAGAGGTCGAGAACCATGCAGGCCCCATGAGATCTTTATTTCTAACAAAAATCTCAAAAATCCACAGTTCGACTTTGATTATCATCATCAACCCTGAAACCATCAATACATCATCCTTTGACATGCATCCTCAGCCCGTTGCCATTGTCGCAATACATTGTTGATGAAGAACAATAAGAATAGTTAGGTAACATCTCTGCCATTGGCCCATAGGAATGAAGAAGAGTTAAGGTTGAATGATGCTCATCTGGGACTCTGGAGTTTGTGTATGCAGTTCCTAAGCTATCAGGTTTGAAGAGAAGGATTCTGTACAACCTAGGGCAGCTAGCTAAAGCCGAGCGGTAATTCCGTTTGACAGCCCTATGGCTTGTTGGGTGTATCCTTCATGACCTGATTGATATATACTCCTAAATCTAGGCAACCTATGGAGGAAAAATGAAGAAAAGCTGCACAATTTCAGCAATGAATGATAAGCTGGAGTATCCTGTTATAGGAAAGGAATAAAATAATGATGTGAACCATCTAGTTCTTTTGTATTCCAATCAATCTACATGAAGAAATAGCATCACAATAATCAGTTCAACAATTGCCTGATGCTCCGCCTCCATCAACTCAATCAAACAGCTGAATCAAATAGATAATAATGCAAACAAGTAAATAATTGACATCTAATGATTTCGATAATTCACAAACGTACACTGTAATAACAAAAGATAGGAATATCCATAGTACCTTACAAGGATGAAGTACTGTGAGCCCTCCTAACAGGAAAGAAAGCCTGAAATGTAGTAGCTTCTCAATTGGTGATGGAAGCCTCTTCACTAGAAGACATACGCAAAGACTACATAATGCCATTATGCCCATCTGCAAAGGCTCCAACATTCATCTTTGATTCAGTATAAGGATGATTACAAGATAAATAAGAGGATCCAAAGATGTAGCATTAGCTGTTATCGACTTTATGCCTCTTCAGAGCTTGCTCAGATTCCTCACCACTGCTCCCCACCCTTGAGTCCCCCATTACTTGATTAACAGCTGAGGGGTCTTCATGATCCTAGAACCGAAGGAGGGGGAAGAAAGGTCCAAATCAGTAATCGTCTGAAGTCATTAAACAGAGTAGGCATGCTGTCAGCTGCAATATGAGCCTTGAAAATTAATGATACATCAATCCAAGTGCTCAACTAATTTCACACGACGAAGGGTACTCACAGTCCTAAAATCCACATGCAAAAAAGGATGAACATGGAACCAAGGGGCGAACAATGGGCATGAATTCACACCATTGGTCTTTTTTTTTTTTTTTTTTTGGCAACTTGAGAACAATCCCAAGAACCTAAAAATTTTTAATGATCATGATGCATGCAATGCATCAGAATGTACGCTTAAATCTCACGGTAGCTTGACAAGATGGCTGCAGATGACGCAAGCTGTTCATGAACAACTTGGACCTGGCTTGTTCACTGATTTTCACGATATCTTTCACTTGAGCTGCACTAAGAGACCACTGCTTATAAACGAGACAAACCCTAAACTGACACCAGCCCGTCGTGCTAAGTATGAAAATGGTTCAACTTTAGAGTCAACTTGTATAAGTGGGTCATAAGCTTAGCATAACGAGAACCACTAAACTTGGCTCAAGGATGACCTTAAGCTTGAAAACCCTCTTTATGGCCAAGAATGGACAGCCAACCCCACTTGGCTAATTTGCAGCTCTATTATAGGAGATGTGGATCCAAATGGGATTTGAGCCACTACTGAAATCATTGAAATCGTTTGAGGTTGTTCATGACCTCCTAGTCCTATCATTCATCAAACACTTATTCAATGTTCTGATGCATTATGTTATACAAGGGTTGTAAGCACAGGCATCAAATCTCTAACCAGAAACAAATAGCAGTGTGCCATGGTGTTTTGAAGAGACAGCTAATAATGGGTGTAAATGAGCTGGACGTGAGCTAGTTAGGCTTAGCTCAAGATCAGCTAGTCTTGTAACTGAGCCAAGCTTAAACCAGCTTATTATACTTGGAGCCAAATAAAAGCTGTTTCCAACAGCTTGTTTAAGAGATCTAAAATGAGCTTAAGATCTTTTAAGGCTTTCATTTATATACTTTGGGCTAATTATCCTGATCATATCTTAATATTACAGTTGAAATATTACATACAAAATACATTAATTTATAGTCAACAAATAGAAAAATACTTTTATATAGAGACTTAAGAATTAAAAATAATATATACAACATATAAATTATTTATATACACTCATATTTTGAGCTTAATCATGCTGAGTTCTTGAGAACTAAGTCTAGCTCTGGCTCAGCTAATTTGCCATTCAAATGAGCTGAACTTGAGCTGAGTTTTCAAATATGATCTGGCTTGCAATTTGTTTGACAGCCCTATATATCAGGACACTGCAGGTCATTTTTATTCTAAATTTGAATGGATGCGGGCAGTTTCCAACCCAATGAGATGACTAATACCAACTGCTTTAGATAATAAAAAACTGGGTAATATATGACGCCTTCCTTGCATAACATAGGAATGATTAAAAACATGCAATATTGAAGCCAAAGTAAAACCATTTTAGGAATGTATTTAGGAGCAGGTAATAATTTATTCAAGGTGAAGTTATATAAGAGTCGATTAACATTAATAGGTGGATTTGAAAAAGCATTGTTATGAGAGCCACTTTGCATTATTACATGCATTGTTATGCATGTAATGTGCATTAGTTAGACACAAACACATATAATTGTACAGTATAATGCTTATTCATCTTAACAAATTTGCAAGCATCTATAAAAGAAAAGGAAAACAGGTGGGTTAGGAAAAGCATTGTCATGAGAGTCGTTTTCCAAATGTAAGATATCAACAAATTATTTGTCTTGATAGAAGCAATTCATCACATAATATGTAATTAGTCAAATACTAACACATAGTTGTTGCTACAATATTTATTCAGAAGAAGAAAATATGAAATAAAGTTCATCAAATAAGCACAGATCCGTACTAGTATATATCCAAATGTGCAGGGTAAGGCCAGAATCAAGACTAAAGTCCCAAATTGAAAATAATTTCAACACATGTTATTGAAATTTCATTTATTCCCCGCAAATTAACTAAAAGAAAATTTAATAAGAATAAACAAAATAATCTATACCTTAGCACCAGACATAGTAGTGGTGGCAGTTGGTCTTCTACTGATCGCTCGTTTACCTAGACTAATCTGCACGGAGATGCTGGCTTGAGATAGATCTATACCTGAACTCTCCAGTGCTTGTGTTAGTGTGTTCAATATCCTATTTCACATCAAGCCATCCAGGAACCATGTTAAAGTTTCAGGTAGATTTTATCTCAAAATATAAAATCTTTCAAAACAAGGTCCTGTTTGTTTAACAAGTTCCAGAGGATAAATAAATATGAACAAATGAATGGCCTGCTATGAAAAGTCAATTCAGAGTCAAAGTTCATTAAAACATACATTAAAAATGAAAAAAGTGGAGATTTTAATTTGAAAGGCATTTTTTTTTTTTTCTGTCAACATAATTGTAAAATGTATCCTAACTTAAGTGAGCATAACATAACAAGTATCCAAAGGAAAGCATTAGAAAAACATAAGTCCTTGCTTAACAGCATTGCTACATCTTAGCTTGAACTTTTAAAAGACAACAACATTGACAGAAGCCTGTCAAGTTGAAAAGGCCAATGTGACTTAATTATGAGAACAAATACTTGCAACATTCAGCAGATCAAACCAGGAAAAAAAATAGCAAGGCCTTTCTGATGCTCTATCTACCATCCATCACAGATACCAAGGAATAGACAAAATAAAAAGAAATTAAATCAAAATGTCAGAATGAATATTCTAATTCAAAAAACAAGGTAGGGCGCTCTTTCCAACAACTACTCATGGAAAAAAGAATTGAATGCAGTGATAGACAGTTCAATGATTAAAGAATTTCATATATACTACTCAAGAATAAGAAACCATGGCCAAAGAACAAGCAAAAGGTACCCAAACAAAGGAAAGTTGAGTTTTCAATATCCTAAAATAAAACATAGAAGAAGATAATCCACTAATATAAACTCACCCTTGTGTGTAGACACTAGAAATGCTGATTGTGCCCTCATCAATGGCTAGCTCTTCCTGTTCACTCAACATATCGCTGCCGATATTACAGTCAGCTGGGCCTGATGGTCTCTGCCATGATTGGGACTGTGATGCCATGTTATCTGAATCTGAAATTAATCTCTCCTGAGGCTCTGTTAAACCAGATTCCATTCCAACAGAAGCACAAAACTTTGGCTGCAAAGGAACGAGCACCGCACCTGTACCAGGATTCATGTCTGGTTCTTCCACATTCTGCGTGTTTGAGAGCATTGTTGGGGCAATAGGGATGGTATTGTCAACAAACTTCCCAGTGAACATAAACCCAGGGGCAGCAGGACCACTTTTAAAGACATGAGAAGAGTCAGATACACCATCTGTAGGGCCCTGGCTGTTACTCTGTTACAAGCAAATAAAAAAAGGGGGGGCTAAATTCCTTGAAGGGGATATTATTATAAAACCTTCAGAGATCATGCTTATTCATGCCCAGCCATATTCCATGCCCATAAGCAATAAATTTCAGATCCTATGAATTTGCACAAAATGATCGCAAAATAATTCCACAAACTAAGAAAAAGAAGTATTTAATAAAATACTCATATTGTTTTTTGTTTGGATTATAAAACCCAAAAGACCAGATCCTAGGATTGTCAGAACTAAAAGCTTGATTTTTTGCCGGGGGATGCGCACACAACACACACACACACACACACACACACACACACACACACAGATTACAAATTCTTGAGAACAATTTGTTGTCAAAGAAAAGACTTGTAAGTTATGGAACCTCACAGTACAAACAACAGCAAAATGGTCCTAGAAAGGTGTCTAGTTGATTTAAACATTACAATATAGTCATTGCTCATTTTGCTGAAGACATAATTCCTGATATGGTCATCCCTTATTTCATTGAAGAAATAATTCCAGTACATTTCTATGTGAATCAAATAAAATTTCAAGGATTAATAAAGAGGAAAACATATTTTAAAACCCTTGGCCTGATTATGACTAAATTTAACGGCTAAGATAAAATTAGCCCCCAAAATACTGTTAGTTCTGGAAAACAGACTAGAAATTGATACAAAATCAATTTCATAGTCAAAGTTCCATAGCTTTGAAAAGAAAACGTAAAGGCCATACAAAATACCATGCAAATGCTATCTGAATCTAACAATATAACTTACTGATCTCTTACAAAATAATGGATTTAAAAAATAAGTAATATCTAAAAGCATACTGCTCATTTAGAGAGACACGAGTAATATTCATAGTCATCCAACCATCATATTACCATTGATTAATTAGTACAAATTGGATGGAGGGTCATTGCAGTTGATCCGATCTTTCTAATAGTTGGAATATAGGTAAACCAGCCATACATACAACAAAGTGCAATTGAACGTCAGGCCAAGTAGATACAAAACTATGTAGAAGGGCAGTTTTTCGTGAAGTGAACGCATAATGACATGCACACTCACCCAAAAAAAAAGAAAAGGACTTAAAAGTATCTAGAAATATGTTACACACCACCCCATCCATAAGCATATCAATGCATCTACAAATGCAAATTACATAGACATGCATATCATATGCTGACTTTTACTGAAAGAAAAAAGTAAATTAATTACCCATTGCATTAACTTTGCATTTTCCGGACACCATCCCCGGTATGGTTCATATTTTTCCAACCTCTCTTGTAAAAATTTAATATATTCAATAACCTGCAAAAGGAGGTGGAGATAATAAATTACCCATTTGATTGGCTGCAAAAGGACTAACAAGCTTGGGATGATGCTATTTACCTCCAAAAGAAATGAAGCTTTATCTCGCTTCTGGTCACTATGTGGTATAAGGTCTCTAAGTATCTGGAATCTGTGTGCCAGAATTACTGTCCATTTTTAGTACAGTAAATACAGCTCATGACAGATGGAAGACAATCAGACAAAGGCTAAAACTTGTAAATTTTTTATGTTATTTCAACTCAGACAGTTCTGTACTGCGAAGCAGAAACAAGAAAATATATGTAAACTTTAGAAGTAGGAATTTCGGAAAAGTTGATGAAACAACACAACTTTTGCAACATATTCTAGTGTTAAAACATAAACCAAATAAAGAATAAGGCTGCTTTTTAAGGTTGTAGTGATGATCTTATCTTTCTTTATGATTTGAAATTTATGAATTTTGAAAGTTAAAGTTATTTAGACCAAGGTATGCCATCTTAGAACCGGGCTCCGTACTAATATCACCATGTTACTGTGTTGGTACAGGGCTGGTTTGGTGTTCCAAGTGTAGATCCCTGTACCGCAATACTGGTAACGAACTAATATAGTACGGTATGCCACATACTATCCAATTTAGCATGGTATCTTGTGTAGCATATATGGAAGTTCTATGCCATTATTAGCTCTTCAATTTTAGCATACTAATCTAAATGTGTTAGATAAAGATATTTAGGCGCATTTATGAAGAGAGGTTTAGATGCACTGCAAAGTGGAAATGGGGCTCCTTCATAAATTTTGGACCCATGGCTTACCATGGGGTAGCAAGCATGTAACTCAAAGTCCAGTGTGTATGGCATGCATCCAAAGTGGAAATTTTGTTTACACTTCATGGTAGACCCAAACCGCATTAATCTATGAAGGTTTATATGTAATTAAGAGATTGATTGTGACTTACATGGACAAGCTCTTGATTATCACCCTTTGGGATAAAATGAAAGAAAAACAATAGGAGAAATTGATTCCCAGCATGCTCTAAAAGGAAAGGTAATGAAAAATATGGCCAATAGGATAAGAGGATTCAAGAGTTTTTTTTGGACAAAAGAAGTTGGAAACAGAATCATAAAGGGGATATTCCAAATTCTAAAAGTTCCTTTTTATGATGGAGTGCGTGCACATATATTCCCACCTTCAAATGAAGCTGAAGAGATCTTTTCTAAAATATAAAATCGGGCCAGAACAAAATAGATTGATTTTATCCAAAATAAGTTTTAACTAAGGGTTTCTTTCCCATGAAACTCAAGATGGAAGTCATGAAAGTAAGCAACTTTTAAGAGATTGGTTAGCTACTGAAATCGTACCTTATGTATCCCCCCCCCTGGCCCGCGCCACCAAAAAAAAAAAAGGGGGAACAACTAAAGAAGTTACATCCCATGGCTAAAGAAGACTCCCATGCTCCCATCCCACAATAGGCAACCTCTCTAGTCTAAGAAAAGAAGGAAAATGCAAACCAAATGATTGAATTGTTCAAAACAATAACCTAGCAGAGCAAGCGGTAGCAAGTGAATCTCACTTCAAAGGACTGCACTTCCATTAGTTCTTGAAGTTATGTCGAAACACACACACAAGCTAAACTAGGTTCCGTTCTAATTCAATTGGCCTAAATAAACACATCTTTAAAGATGAAATACTCCATTTTGATCATTATTTTGAACTATGCAGTCATACTACATGCTCCTCCAAATTCATAGTATTACCTAAGGATTTCGATACAGATTTTGGTACCCATATCGCTACCCAACTGGCACAATGTTTTATGGTCCATTTCTTGACAAGGACACTCAATGCAAGGTGCCTACCACGTATCAATTCCTTACTGTTGCCACTCACCAGTTGGTATCATTGGTACAGACCGGTAACATCAAATACTGAAAAGACCAGTATTAGCCACATAGACTCATATAGCAAATTGCTTAGAACGGGTAGAATGCATAAATGAATGTAGCCAAAGCCTATACTAAGATATGTAGTAGAAGCTCAAAACACCAAATTGGTAACCAAGTAAAACAAGTATACCAAACATGTTTTGTACTCTCCACATATAGGAATTTAAGCTTCCTATTCATTTCCCATAACAAACTTATATGAGCCTATTAATGCAACCTATAAGGACGATAATGAGTGGGGTGCAATCTATGAAGATGATAATGAATTTGGTTTGTAAGGATGCTTATTGGACAACAAGAGTCTATTCTACCGGTATTTTTGGCTGTCATTTTGAGTTTTGATCCTCAACCAGTTTGGGATTAAGGCTTAGTTGAGTATGTTAACTTCTGAGTCTAAAGGTGGCCTTTTTGCGAGTCCTAGAAGATCTCTTGTTCCTATGTAGTCTTGATGTGAGTATTTTTAGTGAATGAGGATCCATAAAGCTAACTCAAAGATGGTTGGAAAAGGCTAGATGATTATGGTTATGACATGGATGGTACGAGAATGATGAATCATCATCTCACCTTGATCAAAGATCATCTTGTGATCACTACAGAACAAAATAAGATATCTGATTTATGTAGCTGTAAATGTGTATGTGTTTTGAGATAAAGTTTCCTGTACAGATGACTATGATGTAAATAGGAATCCATTCTAGGATCAGTTCTCAGTCCCAAGCTCAAGCCACAAGATTGTTTGATGTATCATTCAGTGTAAAGATAAAATTTGCTAAAAGCATGCAAGAAAAAGACAATCTCAAAAGACACGCAAACAGCATAATTGACCAATAATTTGGCAATTTAAGCATATCGAGTTGGTTCATGCCTCCCAGAAAAAAACTCTACATTGTTCTACTTAGACTTGAATTCAAATGCCGTCAGCTTTCCCATTTTATATTCTGTTCCTTTTCCTTAAGTTTAAGTTTTGATTTCATTTAACCTTTGACAGAATGTTAATTGGTTATTCTTGGTCCCTCTAAATTTTGATTTCTATCATCATGATACTTTCTTATTTAGTTGGAAAATGTCCAAAACAGTAAAAGCACACAATATCATAAATGTTTCTTGAAGACGTACCTGTGAACAGGACAAATTAAACATAACCTTATAACAAAATACATGACAATATTTTTGATTGAGCATCAAGATACACTTTTTCCTTTTTTTCTTTTAAAAAAGGAAATCAATGGACAAAATGGAAAAGAACAACCAAAACATAGATCGATCCATGACATCAACAGTTGTACTGCTTGTGGAAAAAGACGAGTATATTACCAAATGTGATCAGTGAACTCACCTATCATTAATTTTGTACCTTCGTCGCTGCTCTGTGGCAGAGTGCTTCGATCTTGGCGTGGTTGGTGTGCCAGGCTTCTGCCCGCCCCCCTTCCCATCCACATTCACAGTCAATTCCACTGCCCAGACCCCAAAAGAATTAACAAAAGGACAAAACCTAAACCAGGGAAAGCCTGGTAATAATGCCACAGTTTCTCCTATTCTTAGGCTCACCAAAATAAGCTGCTTTAAGAGGAAAAACATTATAAAAAAGCAGCCCAAAATGGACCAAATTGATCTTTTTACTCAAAGAATTCAAAAAAAAACAAAGAAAAAAGAAAAGAATATACAATGGAAATTTACAGCAAAAACAATACAAAAAAAAGAAAGGTGACGGTATCACCTTATCTTTGATACCTGGGTTCGGAAAACAGATAAGTTCTTTTTCATATATTACAACGAAGGAAAAAGGGATCTTTCACGGGCACAAAAAAAAAAAAGAGTGGGAGGGATTGTGGATTTACTTCAAGACCAGAAAGCATTGTTCGAGGACCAAGCAACAGAAGAAAGAGCGGACAAAAGCTGGGGGCAAAAGAAAAACAAAACAAAACAAGAAAGAGAGAACCTTTCTGAGCGGAGCCCTGCGTCCTCCCGAACTCATCCTCGTCGTCGCTCAATCGCGAAGCCGTATCCATCAATCGCACCCTCTCCTTCGCCCCGGCGTTCCTTCCTTCCCAAAACCCCCAGCTCTCGGAGAAACCCTAGCGAGAGATCCGCGGAAACCCTACCTGGAGAAGAGATGAAGCCCTAAGATATCCGCCCTCTCGCGTTATTTCTTCCTTTTTCCGGGAAAAAATTGAAGAAAAAATTTCCCAAAAAATAGTAGAAAAGAGATCACGCTAACGAACGCCTATAGGGCGTAGGATAAAAACATGTACCTGACAGTTTTCCCAAGTTTTTTATTGCATCGGGCTGTTGGTAATTTCAGTATTAGTTAAGGCCCTTTCGATCCTTGACGTGGATATCGGATCCGCCCGGCGGATCCAACGCCAAACGCTGCCCCCGTCCCGGCAGCCGGCGGGCGGCGGGCGGCGGGCGGCGGGCGGCGGTCAGCGTCATCCCGCTGTAACGGTATCACCAATAGCATTCATCCACGTCACCGAACGTGATCTCCGCCGTCCTCATCCGACGGCCCACACTGCCCCTCCCGTCCATCCCGAGGCCTTCTCCCCTCTTCTAGACCTTTCCGCATAAAATCTTCTGTGCAACACTGCATCCTATCGCTTATGTTCTTCACCTCGGCATATGAACGATCGAGAATCCGTATCTCATATAAATTTCTATGCGGTTGAGCAACTTGGCTCTTTCCGTACAACCCCGGTTGGATTGCTGTCCGGATTCGATCCTCGCCGTGCCGTGGGCAGATCAGACGGTTGGCGTTCCTTCGCGCGCTTTTTGTCATCAGATCTTGTTCTAAGGTGGATTTGTTTCTACTGCCGTATTTGGATCTCGCTAGCCGATTCGAATCTTCTCTACCATGAGGCATTTCTCCCTACGTTTCGCTTTATCTCCCGGTTCGGTTGGAGTTTGAGGATTTGTTCCAGAATTTTAGGTTTTCTAATCCAATTCCCGGATTTCTGTTTTGGATACCATCTTGGTCTGATGATTGCTGTCTCATTATAAAAATCATGGTACTGATTTGTCCTCCCACTACATAAAAGTTACTTCCTTTTGAGTTATTGAGAGATATGTGGGTTTGGAAGTTATCTTGAACTGAAAATTATTGTTTTTTTCTCAAAATTATGTTTTTGTTTAGTCCCAAACGAAAAGTTATTCACTTTAGTTTGTAGATGAACTCCTCGATGGAAGACCATATGAATAACTTTAGAGTATATTTGTTTTAGAGGCAATTGAATTCTAGAATGAGAATACAAGTGAATGACTTTTATTTTAGCTGTGTGATTGGAAAGAATTCTATTTTTATTTTGATTTCGGGGAAAATAAAAATTATCTCAATTCTTTCAAAATCTAATTCTTATTCTTTTTTTGATTCAAATTTTATTTTAATTTTAATTTTAATTCTGATCATAAAACAAATACATTGAAAAATATAGCCATTTTGATTCTCATTTCAATATATTTTGATTTTGATTCCGATTTTAATTACGAATCAAATATGCTCTTATTCCAAAAAGATTTCTTTGACTAGCTAAACACAGCATACATATAGCTATTTTATTTTAGCAAAAGGTTAATACTCAAAGGTAAAAGAGGATCCATATCCTATGTTAAAATTTCACAGCACTAACTAGGGTTTTACATCGAAACTAGCTAAAGGTAGGTGATTGTTGATCGGAGGCCGACGATGGGCATGCTGATGGTAGTCCTTTTGGAGCATTTTGAAAATTTCAGCAGTGGATGCTAGTAGCTTTTGTGTTTCATCTATCTGAAATTGGCCATGTGAAGGTCCTAATACTTTTGATGACCCCAAACTTGCATGAGTAGATGAGGCCTCAAATACTTGGGATTTGATAAAAGGAGCATTTGAGAGGTTTACTGGCTCAAGAGCGTTCCCATCACTTTTCTTGTTGACACTGATTAATTGCCCTGACTGCAATGTTGTGATACTAGAATCCTGAGGACAAATGAAGGAAAGGTTGTTAGTTGCTAGAGGAGGTCAAGAAGCAAGAACATGGTATATCTACATTGGACAAACAAAGTCAGAGTGCAGAATCTTAATGGTCACATTGATAATGGATAGGGGTGCAAATAAGTGGAGCTCCTCACAAGCTACTCAAATTTGAATTGAATTCGAATAGCTTGAATAGCTTTTTGAATCGAGCTCGAGTAACGAGATATTCGATTTGAAAGCGCATGAACCTACTCAAATTTATATATTTTTTAAATAATATTATTTTTATTTATAATATATATATTATTATATATATTATTAGTAAGTTAGACTCAATTTCGAGCTCGAGTATAGTTCAGATTATATTTGAGCCGAATCGAGTCGATCTTGAATTTTATCTATTTTTTATTGAGCCGAGTTGAAGCTTGGAATATTCAAGCTTAAGTTGAGTTTTGAGCCTGAATATTTTGAGTTGAATCGAGTTCGAACTTTTAATTTCTTGACTTGGCTCAACTCAATTACGCCCCTCAATTGATGGACACCTCCTCATGATCAAACATCTCTAGCTCCATGTGAAACAATAGCTTAGCTTTAGACACAGGGGAAACATGAGAGATGTTCAGCATGATTGGACTCATAATAAAAGGTTGATGGAAAAGAAAGAACGAGAGAGAAGAAAAAAAGGTCCAGGCATTACGGCCCAATTATATGATTATGATTATATACAAGGAATATGGTTTCATCATAATGAGAATACTGTGGAGAAATAAAAGAACTTTCTTAGGTGCACGGTGATGGAAAATCTCTAATAAAGTTGAAAAATTAGCAAAACCTATATATAATAATCCAAGAATCCTCTTGAACCCCTGAAGATTGGTTAAAATTAGCAAAAAGAGGCCCGGCAAAATTGTGATTACAGAAGTGACCACTCTATTTTGTGGTCCTGATCAATTGTTGGGGATATACCAGACTAATTGAAGTGCTGTTGTCTTTATATGTGAATATTTATGTGTTTAATTGTGGTGCCACCTATATATCTAGAAGGAGAGGGGGGATGGGATAAAGATCATTTACCTTTTCATTCGATGACCCAGATAATGACTTATTTAAAGAATTCTTTGACTTTCCTGCATCCAGAAGAGCAAGTATTCAAATTGAAAAAAAAAAAAAAAAAATCATTAATATCTTTTGTCACATCCCACGCACATTGTAAACTCCCATAAGTAAATTTCCATCATTCAAAACATGTTTATCAGAGAGTATATATATATTATGTGCCTACGGCAGTGTCAAATCACATTGGTAAGCATTTGCATGCCTGAAAAATAGTACTCAAATTCTTTGCACAAAAAGAACACTTGATGTAAATCGATTCTTACATTGTTAGACTCGGTAAATAAAAACTATAATTGGAGTCCTACCTAACATAATAACTGAGATCACTCGTTATACATAAAACACCCTTAAACATCAGAATCTTAGAGCATACTGACACACTAGAACGTACAGGTTATCTCTTATTATCACATAAAGCAGGAACATCAGAATAGTTTTAGCAGCCCTTTCTTTAGTTGTTCTTTGGGGGGTGTCTTACGGGTCTGCGGTAGTCAGAACTGAAAGGTATAAGGCCAACAAAATGGATTCTTTTAGAGAGACCTCTATTATTTGGTTTGCACCCAACCCTCTCTCCTCCATGGCCACATTTTCCAACAGAATAGTTTGCACCTGTTTCCACAGTGTCTTTGACTTCATTCACCTTCTTCATGCCCATCTTCCTTCCTCTATGCCAAATGTTTCTAGTGGCATCAACCATCTTGGTCTCGTCTTGAAGCCCCTAGTAAAAAGTTGATGCTCATAAAAACCAAATTCCCGCAAGGGTAAGTCAAGATAATTGGTAAATAAAGAAAGTATAATGGAAATTAAGTATAATATATACCTGACCACTCTTGAAAGTCCCATCATTGTGTCTAAGAGTCACCACGCCTGCAATAGAGAAGAAATGGGGAGAGCCGCATCAGTATATTATTCTTGGGACTAATTTCCCATGCATGCATGCAAAAATGTTTTAGATGAAGAGCATGGAGAAAAGAGGCATGTCTATACCTCCATTGGCAAGTGCAAGGGAGTCCCCAGGTGGAGCCAAAGAGAGCAAAAGTCCTACCACAAAGCTAACGAGCCATAAGTATTGCACCATGGCTTTTTTCTGACCTGTAGATATGCTTCTCATTCAACAGCGACAACAAAGCGGGAGGAAGAAAGCAAAAGGAAAGGTTGGGTTTAATAAGCTAGGACCCTAGCTCATAGGTCAAAGCTAGGTTCAACATCTCATATCTCCTCTAAATATTTAACTGTGGTTCTAGTGTATTTTACGTATGCTCTCAACTTTTTCTTTTTGGATTGGTTATATTTATGTACTTGGAAGGACTCAAAGCTTGTCCTTGTGATCTGTACAAAGTAGCGTTTAAAAGCCTGAACATTGCGTGGTATCGAAGATAAGAGTGCTATAGGCTGTCTGCCGCCATGCACGCTACGAGGAGAGGGTGGTAAAGTTTGGTGGGCAAGGATTTTGCCAACCCATGAAACTCTAGGGTTTTGGAAACCTTTTCTATACCGGACCCTAGTCCCCATATATATGAACCCATATTTAAAGCGTGGTCTTAATTTTTTTTGTTAATGGTCATGAGGTGAGTGCAAAGGGTTCAAAAGAACTACAGGAACCGAACTTGGACTTTGGCAATTGGCACGCCTTCTTATAATTAAAAGTGGGGGGCAGGCCCTAGATTATGCTAAAGTGTGTAAAGATAGTACACAGTATATGTACTATTTCACACTTGGCTTGGATTTGTTTCCCTCACGAAATCACCTTGAAGCTGTTCTAAAGGTTGGGCTCGAGAAGATCTTTCACTTTGACTCATGTCATCAAACCATTGGCCGTGTTTGCAGCAGCTTATTCCTGCATAATTTATAGAAAAGAAAGATCATGGCCAGATTGTATCACATGGAGAGATGCAGTGACTCCGGATTATTATGAAACATCTTAGTGATATTTTATGGTTTATTAAGGCAAGAATTATATATTTAACAAGGCCGGGCCTTGCCCAAGCAAGTTTTTAATGAGATCAAGCATCTGCATAGATTTCATCCTTCAGATTTATTCAACAGAAGTGACAGAAAAAATCTTTCTGATCTCGAGTACCTTGTGTATAGAATCTCCTGATGGCATGACAAATGCAAACTATAGGGAAAAAAAAGAAAAAAAGATCAGTTGATCATCATGCTTCATAACAAGCTGAAGTTTAGGAGTAAGCATGCAGCAATAGGCCTAATGTGATAAGACTCGATGAAACATTTGGTAAGTTGGAAAAGTTAAAAAAAAAAGAAAGGAAAAGAAATCCAACCAACCTTAGTGTAGTTGATCAGTATTCATCTTCATTTAGAAAATTTTTGGGCTTGAATCTTAGTAGTAGCATTTTCACTGTATTTTTTTTAAAAAAATAATTCATGAAAATAATCATATGAAAGAAATGTTACTATCAAAAAGGACTCCTTACTAAATTTGAAATCTAGGCACTAAGAACATATTTGATTGGAGGGAGCTGGACTTTGAAATAAGAATGAGAATGAGTAACTTTTATTCTAATTATTTAGCTGAAAATAGTTTTATTTTATTTTTTATTTTTAAAAAAATGATTCATGTACTTCTCTCTGATATTCAAAGTTTATTTTTATTTCAATTTCAATTCCGAACATGAATCAAAAAAATTATTAAATATATCTATTCCACTTCTCATTCTTATCTTTTTGATTCGAATTTTAATTTCAGTTGCAAAACAAATGCGCTCTAAATTTAGTAATATGGGCCCTAATAAATGGATAGAGGAGCTTTGGTGTCTTTAGTCTATTACCTACAAATTTAGCTGCTAAAAGTGTGAATCACAAATTGGCAAAAGATTTTTTTATGAAGATATTTAGATTTTGATGGAATACACGACCGATCTAATAGTGGAAAGTCTCGTTTGCATATGCAAACGGGCTTTCGGAAGTCTAACCCATTGGCAAATGGGGTTGGAAGCCAGCTTTGGGTAACGGATTGCAGCTTCCAAGGAAGCAAGAGCATCAAATCCAGAGCCGAAGGAACATGGGCTCCTGGAATTGATCACCCACCTTCTCGAATGATTAGCTCTATCAAAGAAAACGATAATTTAACTATTTCAAGACTTGGACTCCGTCAAGAGTTTGAGAACACGAGGGCGTGCCGCCCAAACCCCTGAACTGGTGGGGCGCCTTTTGAGAACCGGTCCAAGCTCAACGAGTCCGTTCTATTCTCGAAAACTGGGCCACCAGCTGCTCGGTGGTTGGCGTTAGGGTCCTCTACATGGCGCCACGCGGAGCAGTACCAGTGGTCGGATGTGGTGACGAATATGTGCACATTTTGTAGAAACTATTTGTTGGATTAGATCCGTCGTAAACCAGTTCAATTAAAAAGCAACACGTGCAATAATAATCTCTTTTTCCGTCTTTAGCAACATATGCTCCTTGGTCCATGGTAGATCCGATCCAACTGATAATTCATTGTGATTTTAGATTGCAACCTGAGCAATTAATCCGAGCCATCCAATTTATTAAAATTATTCGTGCAGAATTTGGTTGACGCCAAATCGAGCTAGAATCGAAAAAGACGAGATCGCCGTCGGTAATCTGCAAAATAAAATTCCATTCGGAGTTGGTGGTGGTGACTCCGATAGGATCCTTCGATGGTCAAGTTAGCTTTTCTGGCCAACAAAAATGGAGTGCTCAATGAGAAGTTCGGCAGAATTTCGGAAAGGAAAAAAAAGCTTAAAGAAAACGTATCTGGAGGGTCCCTTTTTATAGACGGAGCTTATTGTAACTGCCTTGATTAATGACTGTCATAATCATCCTAATAAATATCGATCGTGATTAACTTGATAAATGCCGATGGTATTGTCTTGATAAATGACAATCATAATTATCGTGATAATTGTAACCGTTTAGTAGTGAAATCGCATGTAGGAATCCGTCTGAAGGAATAGTCTGTAAGAAGTTCGGCTTCTATAAAAGTCCAACTGGAGGAGGAGTTCGGCTTTCGTAGAAGTTCGACTGCTAGAGGAGTCTGGAAGGAGTTCGGCTTTCGTAAAAGTCCGACTGTTGGAGGAGTCCGGAAGGAGTTTGGCTTCCATAGAAGCTCGATTGCTGGAGGAGTTCGAAAGTAGTTCGACTCCCATAGAAGCCCAACTAGAGGAGTCTGGAAGGAGTTTGGCTCCTGTAAAAGCTTGACTGGAGTCTGAAAGGGGTTTGGCTTCCCGTAGAAATCCGACTGGAGTCTAGAAGGAGTTCGATCGCTGGAAAGTTCGAAAGGGATTCGGCTTCCATAGAAGCTCGGTTGCTGAAGGAGTTCGGAAGAAGTTCGGAAGGAGTTCGGCTGCTGAGAAGTTCGGCCAGCTGAAGAGGTTCGGCTGAGGCTCGGCCGCTAAAAAGTTCAACTAGGTTTAACCGTTGGATAGTTCGGCCACTGAATGAATCCAGCTGCTAGAGAAAGAATTTTCAATTGAAGTTCTTTCGTAATTACTAGAGGTATTACACTAAGCTTCAGACTGAATTTCGGTGGGAGCGAAATTTATCCCCAATAAAGATGATTGCAGATTGGTTAGATTATGATGTTTAGGTCCTAAATTGAATTGAATGTTTTAGTGGAATATTGACCAAATTCTAGCATCATGTATGGTTTCGCAAAGGGTCATCGCTTTTATTTTCACATTTGCAAAAATTGATATCATTTTTTACTATTTTTTTATGGAAAAAAAAAGTTTTTTTCAGATTGCATTGGATAGGTACTGTTGACGTAGAATCTGATCGTCGTCGAAATTAGCTGGAGCAGAGGTGGACGAGGTTGCCATCGAGGATCTGCAAAATAAAGTTTCATTCAGAGTCGGTGGAGGGTGGCTCCGGTAGGACCCTCCGACGATCAAGTCAGCTCTAGCCAACAAAAATGGAGTGCTCGAGAATGAGTTTCGCAGAGCTTAGAGAAGGAGAGGAGAGCTTAGATCTTAAAGCTTAGAGTTAGCATATCTGGAGGGTCCTTTTTATTGGCGGAGCTTGATGGTGACAGCTGTAGCTGCCTGATGGCGGGCCGCTCGAGGCTGCATTGGATTTGATGTGGAGAGAACGGTATCATCAGATCAAAATCGACAGCCATACCATCCGACAGTGGTGGGCTGCTCGAGGTCTAGCGGAGCCGCCTGTAGCATCGCCTATGGCAGACTGATGGTGACCGTTCGTCCAGCTTTAATAGCCATGGCTCTCAGAAAGCAGGCATTGATTGGTGGACTTCGGCATATATCGATTTTAAAGGAGTTTGGATTCCTGAAGAGGAAGCTTGGAAGGAGTTCGGCTCCCGTAGGCGTCTGACTGGAGGTGTGCGGCTAAGGCTCGATCGTTAGGAAGTTCGGAAGGAGCTCGATCGGTCGAAGGGGATGTCTGGGAGGAGTCCGACTGAAAGGGCGCGGAGAGAGTTTGGCTCTCGTGGGAGTCCGACTGAAGCTCGGCCGCTAAGAAGTTTGGCTAAAGTCCGACCGCTGGGAGTCCGAAGGAGCTAGACCGCTAAGCAGTTCGGCTGGCTGAAGGGGTTCGAAGGAGCTCAACCGCTAGGAGTCCAAAAGAGCTCGACCGCTGAGGAGTTCGGTCGGCTGAAGGGATTCGGTCCGACCATTGAGAGTCCGAAGGAGCTCGACCGCTAAGGAGTTCGGCCGGTTGAAGGGGTTTGGCTAAGACCCATCAGCTGAAGCTCATTCGCGACTACTGGTTGTATTAGGCTGAGCATCGAACTGAACTTCGGCAGGAGCGGGGTTTATCCCTAATAATAGTCCCCCCACTCCCGAGTTCGAAATTCGAAGGAAGGGAGTACAGAAAAGGCGACTGCCGAAGTCTTCTTTTGGGCTCCGTGCTAGTTCAGGTTGAAGCTCGGAGGAGATCTCATCTCCAGCTAAAATTGATGTTAAAGTTGAAGCCCGGGGAAGATCTCATCTCCAGCCGAGGTTGAAGTAGATCTCATCTCATGTGGTCAAGGTCAGGGGTTGAGCTCCTTCGAAGGGCGATATTGTCTTCAGCAATCGAGGCTGACTCGGGGGAGATCTCCTCTCCTGTAGCCGCGGTTAATACGGGCGCTCGAGAGAGATCTGATCTCTGGTCGAGGTTGATGCGGTCGCTTGGGAGAGATCTTATATCTGACCGAGATTGTCTCCGATCTTCTCTCTGGCCGAGGTTGGCTCGGGCACTCGGGAGAAATCTTATCTCTAGCTTACGTTGTCGCGGGCCGAGGTTGTCACGGTCACTCGGAAAAGATCTTATCTCTGATCGAGGTTGATGCGGTCGTTCGGAGGAGATCTTATCTCCTACAGCCGAGGTTGCCTTGGGAGAGATCTTATCTCCTACAGTCGAGGTTGATGCGGGCGCTCGGGGGACATCTTATCTCCTGCAGCCAAGTTTGCCTCAGAGGAGATCTTATCTCCTGCAGCCGAAATTGGTCCGAACCCTCGGAGGAGATCTTATCTCCTACGGTTGAGGTTGCCTCGGGGGAGATCTTATCTCCTGCATCTGAGGATTGATGCGGTGCTCGGGGGAGATCTTATCTCCTACAGCCGAGTATGCCTTCGGGGGAGATCTTATCTCCTGCTGTCGAAGTTGGCTCGGACCCTCGAGAGAGATCTTATCTCCTGCAGCCGAGGTTGCCTCAGGGGAGATCTTATCTCCTACGATCAAGGTTGATGCGGGCGCTCGGGGGAGATCTTATTTTCTGCAGCCGAGTTTGCCTCGGGGGAGATCTTATCTCCTACTGTCGAAGTTGGTCTGGACCCTCGGGGGAGATCTTATCTCGTGCGGCCAAGGTTGCCTTGGGGGAGATCTTATCTCCTGCGGTCGAGGTTGATGTGGGCGCTCGAAGAAGATCTTATCTCCTACAGTCGAGCTTTGCCTCGGAGGAGATCTTATCTCCTGCTGCCGAAGTTGGCCCGGATCCTTGGGGAGATCTTATCTCCTGCAGCCGAGGTTGCCTCGGGGGAGATCTTATCTTCTACAACCAAGATTGATGCGGATGCTCGGGGGAGATCTTATATCCTGTAGCCGAGGTTGCCTCGGAGAAGATCTTATCTCCTGCTGTCGAAATTGGTCCGAACCCTCGGGAGAGATCTTATCTCCTACAGTCGAGGTTGCCTCGGGGGAGATCTTATCTCCCACGGTCGAGATTGATGCGGGCGCTCGAGAGAGATTTTATCTCCTTCGATCAAGTTTGCCTCGGGGGAGATCTTATCTTCTGCAGCCGAAGTTCGCCCGGACCCTCGGGAGAGATCTTATCTCCTACGGCCGAGGTTAAAGGTCTTTGACCTACTCATGCTAGGATGAGATTCTCCTCTTGTTCCTAACACGGCAACTATTGACTAATTCTTTCCTATCATCACATAGTTTTTGCACCCAGAAACAATATTATTAGAAGAAAAGAATTTCACCGAGGAAAAGTTATTAGCAGCACATCCCCATTTCAGGATCGTGGGGGCGTTGTTCCTCCGAATTCTCTTAGGCAGCAAGGCCCGGGCCGGATAACCTCCTCTATCTCATGCTGGCTTTCTTAATTTGGAGCAAGTTTCTCTTGGCTTCATCGCTGGGAGATGATGAATCGCCGATGTACCAAGCTCCTCCCAGGGGTAACGTTGATGACGCCGTGAGGCGGCCGACCTTCTTATCATTTCTGGCTACGACAGTGCCCTTGGCTGATCTTCTCTTGCTTCAGACTGGTATCGAAGGAATTTACCCAGCCACCCTTTTCTAATGAGCTCCTCAATTTCGTCTTGAAGCTGAATGTATTCCTCAGTGCCGTGGCCGTGATCGCGATAGTAGGAGCATTACTTGCTTCGATTGCGCATGTTTGGGGGAGGCCATAGTCCTTCTGATCTTGGCAGCTGGTTCCTAACTTCCGTGAGAATTTGAGTTCGAGAAGCATTAAGGGGGGAGTAGTCGCGAAACCTTTCGGGAGGAGGACTTTTTCGCGCCCTTCTATCGGGGCTTCCTTGGTGGTGAGCTCGAGGAGTTTGGGCCTTGCTTGCGCTGGGAAGGTCGTGAGCGCGGCCGAACTTCCTGTGAAACCTTTTACAGAAGAACTTTATGCTTCTTTGTCGGGACTTCCTTGACGACGAGCTCGAGGGGGAGCTCGACCTTGCTTTTCCGAACTTTATTCCACCTTCCGTGAATTCTTTGCAGGGGCTTTCTTGGAGACATACTCGAGGGAGAGTTCGGCCTCGCTTGCGCTGGGGCAGTCGTGAGTGCAGCCGAACTTCATTCCACCTCCTGTGAAATCTTTGTAGGGGGTTTTCTTGATGGCATACTCGAGGGGGAGTTTGGCCTTACTTGCACCGAACTTCACTCCACCCTCCTGTGAAGCTTTCGTCGGAAGAACTTCATGCCCCTTTGTTAGGACTTCCTTGGTGGCGAGCTTGAGGGAGAGTTCGGCGGTCTCGCTCACGCCGAACTTCATTCCGCCCTTTTATGAAATTTTCGTCGGGGCTTTCTTAGTGGTGAGCTCGAGGGGGAGTTCGACGGCCTCGCTCACGTCGAACTTCATTCCACCCTCTCATGAAATCTTCGTCGGGGCTTCCTTGGTAGCAAGCTCGAGGGGGAGCTCGACTTCGCCTGAGCTGGGGAGGTCGTGAACGCGACTGAACTTCATTCTGCCTGTGAAGCCTTCTAGAGGAGAACTTTTGCTCTGTTTCTCCTCCCTAAGGGCGATTGGTATGCTAGGCCAAATACTTTTCCTTATGACTGGCTCCTAGCATCCTCATAGTGGGTTTGCTGGCAAAGTCTCCGTCGGAAGCTATCGCATGGCCTGCATTATCTCGGCGAGGCCACGAACCTGCTGGACCAGCAGGTTGAACTGCTCCACATCTACGGTGGCTTCAGGTGGAACCTGGGTTGCCAGGGCCGAAGCGGAAGCAGATGGACCTGGCATGGGGGCCGTCAATCGTCAAGTCCAAGCTCTCCTGGGAGGCATTTTCTCTTTGAAAAAGAACTCTAGAGAGAAAGGAGGGAGGTCTCCGGAGAGGAAAGAAAAAAATCGTTGCCGAGCACTCCTTTAAGAATAAGGAAATCTCGGAGGTTCGGGCTCTCTTTCTAGCGCCAATCTATTGACGCAGAATCTGATCGTCACCGAAATCAGCTGGAGCGGATGTGGACAAGGTCGCCATCGGAGACCTGCAAAATAAAGTTCCGTTCGGAGCCGACGGGAGGTGGCTCTGGTAGGATCCTCCGACGATCAAGTCAACTCTGGCCAACAGGAATGGAGTGCTTGGGAATGAGTGCCGTAGAGCTTAGAGAAGGAGAGGAGAGCTTAGAGCTTAAAGCTTAGAGTTAGCGTATCTGGAGGGTCCTTTTTATAGACGGAGTTTGATGATGACAGCTGCAGCTATCTGATGGCGGGCCGCTCGAGGCTGCATCGGGTTTGATGCGGAGAGGATGATATCGTTAGGTCAAAAGCGACAGCCATACCGTCCGACAGTGGTGGACTGCTCGAGGTCTGACGGAGCCGCCTATAGCGTCGCCTGTGGCAGACTGATGGTGATCGTTCATCCAGCTTTAATAGCCATGGCTCTTAGAAAGTAGGCATTGATTGGTGGACTTCGGCATATATCGATTCCAAAGAAGTTTGGACTCCTGAAGAGGAAGCTCGGAAGGAGTTCGGCTCCCGTAGGCGTCTGGCTGGAGATGTGCGGCTAAAGCTCGGTTGCTGGAGAGTTCGGAAGGAGCTCGACCAATCGAAGGGGATGTCTGAGAGGAGTCTGGCTCCTGAAGAAGTCCGGTTGGAAGGGCACGGAGAGAGTTCGGCTCTTGTGGGAGTCCGACTGAAGCTCAATCGCTGAGGAGTTCGGCTAAAGCCCGACCGCTGGGAATCCGAAGGAGCTTGGCCGTTAAGCAGTTCGGTCGGCTGAAGGGGTTCGAAGAAGCTCGACTGTTGGGAGTTCGAAGAAGCTCGACCGCTGAGGAGTTTGATCGGTTGAAGGGGTTCGGTCCGACCACTGAGAGTCCGAAGGAGCTTGGCCGCTGAGGAGTTCGGTCGGCTGAAGGGATTCGGCTAAGATCCGTCCGCTGAAGCTCATCTATAACTACTGATTGTATTAAGCTGAGCATCGAACTGGACTTCGGTCGGAATGAAATTTATCACCAACAATAGGTACACCTTTGTGCTTGAATAAATGCAAATATTTATTCTAGTACATGCACATATATCCATGATGGATGCATATGTCATACAAATTGAGGTATATTTAAAATCACCAACTGGCAGGTATCCACCAACCATAAGCACTTCTCCTTTTAACAAATTCAACAATTAAAAAAAAAATAAAAAAAACTTTTTTTTTTTGATATTATCCTACGTTGAATTACATGTGCACCTAAAAATATGCCATACAAAAAGAAAGTAAGCATGTCTTTGATCGATTGGATGTCAATCCATATTTAATCGGATTTTCAATTATTAGATCAGCCCCTATTTACGTGCATGCGCCTAAAAATATGTGCTTAAAAAAAAAATAGACGCTCATTTGCACCTAATTTTTTTTAAAATTTTTTTTTAATATGAAGGCATTTTCATGTCAAAAAAATTAAATTTATTTTTTCAGACGCAAGGGGGTGCCTATTTTTTTTTCAAGCGCCTATAGATTCGGAAGGAAAAAAAAAGAAGGTACCTACGGGGCTGAAAAAAAGCTGAAAAACGTTTCAAACTGAAAGAAAAAAAATTAAAAAAAAAATAGTTGAAAAAAAAAGAAAGAAAGATGGGTCCTCTTTCTTTTTTTTTTTTTCAGGTGCCTGCGTTTGCATTTTTTTTTTCATTTAAGGCACCTACGTCTGTTTTTTTCAAATACAGATGTTTATTTTTTCAATCTGAAGGCACATTTTTTTAGGCATGCTATTTTTGATGCATTCTAACAGTCGAAAATATGATCAAATATGAACTGAAACCTGATCGATCGTAGTCCAGTTCAGCTCTCTCTCTCTCTCTATATATATAATAGAGAGGATGGTCTCGAAGTACATAATAAGATTTGGGATGAAATTGACTAACCGGTAGACACCCAATTTGCTCTCATCTTCTACTGATGATTAATTTGGATTTGGACACGAGATGATCAGCTTTTGACCCAAACATGGATAATGATATGAAAATCACATGGAGTGTAAGAAGAAAGAACTAAATCATTAATAAATGAGTTCAAACATGGCCAAATCCGAATCCAATAGCAAAAGAAGCGAAGAACACTTAAAAGAAGGATCAAGATTCATACTTAATATGATAATCAAAACGATTTGATATAGATGTAGAGCTAAACGCAATATCACTCTCCAAGACTGCATGGAAAATCTAATGATTTCTGTAAATTCTTTGAGTGGTTTCTCAAGAGAACCATGTGCCATGCACGTGATCACACTTCCAAGGGGAGTAACGCTTCATTTGTTTAAGCCTCTGATCCTCACATCTTCCACACCGCCTCTTGGGAAACCACCACATCCACGCATGCATCGGGCGCGGGTCCTCCGCCGTGTTGAATTTGCGTGCAGCAAGCTGTGCCACCCTGATTGGATCCACGCGCGTTATTTTGGATCCAACGATTCGAATAAAAAAGTAAGGGTAAATTATATTTACACACGATTCTCTGAAAAACCCATGCTTTTCCTTTTGAAATTTATTTTTATCTAACACTAACCCATAACTTAACAAAGCATTAGCCAAACTACGAACATCAAATGGGATGCAAATACCATGTCAGAAGAAAAAGAAAAAAATCAAAATAACTTTAAACGACATAACAATTATCCGAAGATATAAAAAAATGTATACATCTATCTACTAGAAGAGCAATTTCAACTTTTCATTTAAGATAAACGGATTTATTAATACTGTTAATTTGTATAAATTTAATAAAAAAAACTTTTGTAATTTTTTTTAATAGTAAGGAATATGATTGTGTTATTTATTGCTGCAGTGAGCGTTTGTCTACATGGTCTGCCAATCTGACCCTTTTTTTGATATTGGTTTAATATAGCTGCGCACACTCATCATTAGATTATAACCCTACAGCACAGAACATGAACATCAAAGAAAATGGAAAAAGAAGTTAACAATCAATACAGAATTACAGTTTGGATCACTCAGTTACTTCGATTAAAATTCAGTTAACTAATATAGGGCCCTTGTTATATCTTGAAATCTTGATCTACCTATTTTATGTAAGCAAAGTATCTCTAGATGATTTATGAAATAAAAGCACCACAGAGACAATGTAATATGTATCAAGGTGAATAAATAAAATTTATGTAATACGTATCAAGTTGAATAAATAGTACAAGCTTCATATCTGCATCTCAACGGACAAAATTGCATAGGAACATGCAACCAAAAGAACATTGTGAAATTGTGATAAGTTCTCTTCTGCAGGAAACATACAAATGTTAACTGATGGAAGTGCTGATGACTTCAGAAAAGCCATAGTGCCACCACCTTCATCAAATTACATGCATCTATTCAGCCACTTGTCCTGGTACCCAGAAGAAATCCCATGTTTATGGATCCCGGTAATACTAAAAAACAGTAATGGAATGTTTCTGTGCCATCCAGGCTGGTGAAATAAAATTGAGCAGGCAAGTTTTCAAAGGAATGATGGAGATGCACTTGGTTTACGACCCATTGCCGGACCTATCTCGGGCAGAACTGAATAGAACTCCACGAGGTTAGAACACTCCCTCAGCAGGCACAATCCTACAAGCACATCTTGTTAGGTTGACTTACTTCCTGTATACCTTGATGTTGGGATGATCATATCATGCCTGTAGTACAGCTTTTCTAGACATTCTCCAGTTATGTAGATAAGTTGCTCTCAGTTATTATCTCAACAGTAAAAGAACAATGTCCCTAACCATGGCATAAGCAAGAATAATGTCATTGTCTCCAAATAACACCCTTTGTCAACGTTCCTCCACCCAGTGCCACCAAAGCCCCACCTCTCAATAGATGGGCACATCAAATCTTGGCTCATAAAAGCAAACCTGACTGTTACACAACTGAATTGCACAGCCAGCAATCCATGACCAAGTTTTCTTATCCACATCATATAGAAGACCTTTCCCTTGGTTCCATGAGGTAAAGCATATAAGGTTATCCTGCCCAAAACACTCAAATCTTTCAGCTGATAATCTCAACAGAACTCTAAAGTACTTTGGTGGCATCCTACTTATTTCCACCCACACAGTCTTAGCATGATCTAACTCCCAGATTCGCATGCTCTGGAGAGTGCTGTAAAGTCCAATCCTTCCCACCAAAAACAAACGCTTTTGCGCACCAGCAACCAAATAGCCATCGAGCAATGATCGTGGAAACTTGGCTGGAATATGTTCCCATTGCCCTGTATCTACTCGATACATCATCAAGCCAAGTGGCGAAAGAGTCTCCAGATACAGTCTTGAGTCACAAAAAGCCATCTTTGATGAACACAGGTTAACAGCTGGCATTGTCTGATGAACAGACCAACAGTCAAGGTTTGAATCATAAACTTCGGTGGGCAGTGTTTTGTCTCCACATATATCACTCGCTGCAATCACCTTGAATGAACGATCCGCCCTATCAACAACCAAGATCAACTGCCTCTGCTGATTATAATGCATGTTTGGCAACGTCCTCCATGTCTGAGTTAGGGGATTGCAAACAAGGGTTTTAAAACAAAGTCCATCGTATCCACAAAAACAAACAAGACCACCAGAAGAACCAACCAACCAGAATGCCCAATCCGGTAAAAAACCAAACGGGATCTTGTACCAAGTCTTCAATGGTAGGCTGAATACAGAACACTGATGGGTTTGCGAGTTCCTCCAGAATGTGATAAGGCAAGGCCCGTGTGAAGGAACTTTTGAGTGAGATTTGAGAAAGCTACTGTCTTGGAGAATCGAATTCCATCGCCTGCAAACTGACCTCAGCCTAAAGACCAAGAATGGAGGCACCCTAGCAAGAACCTCAATTAGCAAGTCCTCGGGCAATAGAGCCCATATGCTATCTTCCATTTGGATATCAGCATGAACGACTTTACCAAATGTTGCAACAGTCTCCTCATCAAAACCCCTAGGCTTGGTCTTGATCACCTTCTGCCGCGATGGGCTTGTATTTCGAGATCCAGTTCTGGTCGAAGGGACCGAGTTTCTCAGAGAGTCACCTTCTCCAAAGTTGCCAATTTTCACCAATTGCAACCCCACTCCGATTCTTTCCATCACTTCAGAACTCCAAAGTGCAGAACCTAAGAGTGCAAGCTATTAGTCCATGATGGTAACTGCAGTAGAACAAAAGGCAAATCTAAGCCCTAATTCCCCACTTCTACCAAGCAAGTTTTCCGCTTGATTCACAATTTATAGCAAATCCCATAAATTCTAAAATTGCAATCGACTGAATCACCTAAAACGGGAACAGGCAACCCACTTCCAATACAATTCAACATTATCAAAATCTAAAGCTTTCGATTCGAAAATAATAATCATAATCACTTAGGTGATTCAAATAGAAAACTATTTCTATCCCCACTAACCCTATCCTCTAAATCCTACCCGGCGATCGGAAACTCATATTGAATGAAAAAAGAATCTAAAACGCGCATTGCAGATCAAAGACTTTAGCGCAATAAAAATTAAAACAAAAGGAAAACAGACAGACGGCTCCCGGAATCTACAACTAGAAACACGCCCCTCCCAAAACCCTATAAATCTCAGGTCACAAATCCAGAAAGCAAACAACAGAACGAGGGTCAAAACCCCAGCTTTCAAGATTCGCAAATGGGAAGGGCATCATTCAATAATCGATCCCATTGTCCCAAAAAGGGGGAAAAACTCATCCGGGAAGCCATCAAACAGATTGAAACAAAATCGAGCGGAGGATCTCATACAAAAGCCTCGGAAAAATCGAATCTTTTGAGGGTTTCAAGGGAAAAATACCTTTCGAGAAGCCCTTCCGATGAGGGGGGGGGGGGGGGGGGGGAGAGCTCCTGCCCACGGCCCCCTCTGACAGGCTTTTCCGTTTCACCCCCCGTTGCCGAAACCCTGGTCCTTTTCCGGTGTCCTTGGGATCATTTACGGGGACAGGACTCAGCTACGTGGCAGCCTCTCTACCGGTCGAAACATAGTAAGTCGATGCAGCGATTTAAGAGGAAGTTTGTTGTGTAGATGATCCGCGAGATCTCTGTCAGGAGTTAAGATTAGCTCAAGCGCGGTGAGATTAAGGACGTGCTCACCGAATCCGGTCGGTCAAGTAGGACACCGCCATGGGAGATACTGGTGGCCAGCCTAGGTATGGTTCTGTAACGCATAGTTTAAAATAGAATAATGTAAATACGGTGTAGGGAGGTTGAGAGACACTCTGCATCCTTAGGCAAACAGTAGGAGTTGAGAATTTGAGATTCTTAACAGATGAAAGAACAATGATTTAAACCTCTGGGCCTCAGCTTTGGAAGAAATGGCATCCACATTGAGGTTCATGATGATGAAAAAAATCCATTTTAATGAACCATTCATATTTATTTGATGGTTTAGATGATTGTTTGAATTAATTGTGAGTATATATGAGTCAGCATTAATTTTTTATATTTTAATTTTGTAGTTTGCATAAATAAATATAGAAAGGGATCTTGTAATGCATGATGGCACTTGATAAAAATTAAGTGTTCTTTTAAAGTTGCTCTCAGCCAACATTTGATGTGTTACCAACTACATTTTTTTTTTCTTTAAGAAATATCAAGATCTAGTTTACAGAGATTATTTAAATGTATTAAGCATGTAGCAGTTTGGATATAATTTATCTCTATAAAGAAGTTAGTTGTTAAGACCGTTTCAAAAAACTTGATGATTTTACACAAAACCTTAATCGTGCATTGAAAGATTTCCATAATCTTACAAGACGTTCATGACTCAAAAATACTTGTAGAGATATACATTCAAAAACTTCGTTTTATAATTGCTATAGTATTGTTGATGTTTACCGAAATAATGGTTGTTTCTTTCGTGAAAGACAAGTATCCATGCAGCAATGCACTTTTTTTTTTTTTTTGGTGCAAAACAAGCATTGATCAAATCACCCTTGTTTTGTTAAGAAACTGGAATTAAAATAACAATGAAAGGGCTTAGCATTAACCCCATGCAAGATGAAAAAGGACAATAATTGAATATTTGATATTGATTTTTCACTTGATTATCGTTGGTGCAGAATCTGGTCGATGCCGGAACGAGCTGGAGTGGAGGAGGACAAGGTCGTCGCCGATGACCTGCAAAACAAAATTCCATCCAGAGTCGGTGGTGGTAGCTCCGGTGGGATCCTCCGACGATTAAGTCAACTCTTCTGATCAACAAAAATGGAATGCTCAGAAAAGAGTTCGGCAGAGTTTTGAAAAAAAAAAAGAGAGCTTAGAAAAAACGTATCTAGAGGGTCTTTTTTATAGATGGAGCTTGTTATAACTGTCATGATAAATAACAGTCATAACCATCCTGATAGATGACAATCGTAACTGTCCTGATAAATGACAATCATAATTATTCTAATAAATGATAATTATAACCGTTCAGTAGTGGGATCGCCTGTAAGAATCCGTCTGAAGAAAAAGTCTGGAAGGAGTTCAGCTTCTGTAGGAATCCGACTGTTGGAAGAGTCCGAAAGGAGTTCGGCTCCTAAAGAAATCCGACTGCTGAAGGAGTTCGGAAGGAGTCCGACCTCTGGAGAAATCCGACTGCTGGAATTCGACTCCCGTAGAAGTTCTATTGAAGAAGGAATCCGAAAGAAGTTTGGCTCCCATAGAAGTTCGATTGAAGAAAAAATTTAGAAGAAATTTGGCTCCTGGAGAAATCCGACTATTGGAGGAATCCGAAAGGAGTTCGGCTCCCATAGAAGTCCGATTGAAGAAAAAATTCGGATGAAGTTCGGCTCCTATAGAAGCCCGACTGAAGAAGGAATTTGGAAGAGTTCGGCTTTCGTAGAAGTCCGATTGAAGAAGAAATTCGGAAGAAGTTCGGTTCCCATAGAAGTCCGACTGAAGGAAGAATCCAGAAGGAGTTCGACTGCTGGAGAAGCTCGGCTGGAGCTCGGACGTTGAGGAGTTTGATTGGGTTCGACAGTTGGAGGAGTTCGGCCACTGAATGAGTTCGACCACTGAAGGAGATCAGGTGGGGTTCGGCCACTGAGGAGTTCGATTGATTTCGGTAGCTGGAGGAGTTCGGCCACTGAATGAGTTCGACCGCTGGAGAAAATCGGATGAAATTTGATCGCTAAAAAGAAAATTTTCGATTGAAGCTCTTCCGTAATTACCAACTATATTAGACTAAGCACCAAGCTGGACTTCGATGGGAGCGAAACTTATCCCCAACAATAGTTCTCTTACTTTCGAGTTCAAAACTCGAAGGAAGGGAGTACAAAAAAGACGACTGCCGAAGTTTTCTTCAGAGCTCTGCACTAATTCAGGTTGAAGCTCGGAGAAGATCTTATTTCCAGCCAAGGTTGACATCGAAGTTGAGGCTCGGGCATAATAGGGCCGTTGTTGGGGTCTTTTCTTTCATTTCGTCTAAAATGAACGAGGCCTTCGACTTTGCTCACGTTAGAACGAGGTTCTCCTTCTATTTCTAATGGACTGTGGGAGCACATAAGGGTCATTGTCAGGATCTCTCCTCCCATCTCTTCTAAAATAAATGAGGTCTTCGACTTTACTCGCATTAGGATGAGGTCCTCCTCTTATTTCTAACGGACTGTGGGAATACATAAGGATCATTGTCAGGGCCTCTTCCTCCATCTCATCTAAAATGAATGAGGCCTTCGACTTTGCTCACGTTAGGACGAGGTTCTCCTCCTGTTCCTAACAGGCTGTAGGGGACATATAAGGGCCATTGTCAGAGCTTCTTCCTCCATCTCGTCTAAAATGAATGAGGTCTTCGACTTTTGCTCGCATGTTAGGACGAGGTCCTTCTCCTATTTCCTAATGGACTATGGGGGCACATAAGGGCCATTGTCAGGGCCTCTCCTCCATCTCATCTAAAATGAATGAGGCCTTCGACTTTGCTCACGTTAGGATGAGGTTCTCCTCCTTTTCCTAACTGTCTGTTGGGTCACATAAGGGCCATTGTCAGGGCCTCTCCTTCCATCTCGTCTAAAATGAACGAGGCCTTCGACTTTGCTTATGTTAGGATGAGGTTCCTCCTCCTGTTCCTAACGGACTGTGGGGGTACATAAGAACCGTTGTAAGGGCCTCTCCTTCCATCTCATCTAAAATGAACAAGACCTTCGACTTGCTCATGTTAGGATGAGGTTCTTCTCCTGTTTCTAACATAGCCACTATTGATTGCTTCTTCCTTGTCATTAGATAGTTTTTACATCAAAAAATAATAATGTTAAAATGGAGGAGTTTTATTAAAAAAAATTACCGACAGTACATTCTCAGATTCTCTGAGTCTCAAGTTCATGGGGAAGTTGTTCCTCCGAACTTCTTTATGCGGTAAGTCCCAGACCGGACGATCTCCTCTATTTCATATGGGCCTTTATAATTCGGTGTAAGCTTTTTCTGGATCTGAGGCTGAGAGATGGTGACTCGTCGAAGTATTAGGCCCCCCAAAGATAGCATCGATGATGCCGGAAGGCAACCAATCTTCTTATTGTTCTTCCCTCATTGATGGTTTTAGCTGCGGTAGCGCCATTGGCTTGCTTCAGACCAACATCTGTGGAGCATTGGGGGAGCATAGTTGTGAAATCTTCTAGGAAAACTTTTTCGTGCCCTTCTATTGGGGCTTCTTTGAAGATGAGCTCGAGGAGGAGTTCGGCCTCGCTTGCACTCGGGGGGAGCCTGTGAGCGTGGCCAAGCTTCATTCGATCCTCCGTGAAACCTCCTGGGGAGAGAACTTTGTGCCCTTTTGTCGAAGCTCCTTTGATGACGAGCTCGAGGGGGAGTTCGATCTTGTTTGCGCTCGAGGGGAGTTTGTGAGCACGGTCGAACTTCATTCGGCCCTTCATTATCCATGGATTTGCTAGACTCGCCCGTCTGCTGCTCTCCTATGGCTTTTTCATCCTTCAACTTGAAGGCTTCTTCCACATGGACATATCGCTTGGCTCGAGCTAACAAATCGATAAAATTTCTGAGATACTTCTTCTCCAGAGAGAACAGCAAATCATTCTTTCAAAGGCCGTCCTTGAGTGCGGCCATCATAACCGACTGATCCAGGTTTTAGACCTCTAATGCAGCAGTATTAAATCAGATGACATAAATTCGGATGGATTCCTCCTCCTTTTGCTTGATGTTCATCAAGAAAATCCGAACCTCGACGTGGATGTCGGCTGCTGACGAAGTGAGCTGCAAACTGATGGCTCATCTGATCAAACGAAAAGATTATACTCGGCTTCAACATCGAGTACCAATTTATTGCTGCTCTCTTTAAGATAGATGAAAAAGCTCGGTATAATATGGCGTCTGATGTACCATGGAGCAGCATCATGGTTCGAAAGGCTTTCAGGTGATCGATCGGATCAGAGATTCCATCGTAGCTTTCAAATCGAGGGAGCTTGAAGTTTGACGAAATGGGCTCTTGTATAATTTGGAGAGAAAAAGAGAGATCGGTGTGGACATCGTCATGGTGAGCTGCGGCGATGTGGTCGAGCTCCTCAATCTGTCGATCCATCCTCCATAGTTTCTGATCGAGGTCGTCAACTCGATCGCAAACCTTGGGAGGCTTTCGACCATGGATGGGGAACATCCCTTTCGAAGAAGAATCATAATCCAAGCAAGGATTCTTTGCTCTCTATTTCTCTCTTCCTGGGGCGACGGGTATGCTAGCCCAAGTACCCCTCCTTGGGATCGGCTTCTGACATCTCGATGGTGGGTTTCTTGATGGAATCACCATCGAAGGTTGTCGTATGGCCTGTACCATTTTGGTAAGGCCCTAAATCCACTGCATCAATAGATTAAACTACTCCGAATCTACCATGATTGTCGATGGAGGTGGTGGTTGAAGCATCGATAATGGGATAGAAATAGATTGATCTGTCTCAGACCTGACGGTAGAAGCAATAGATCTTCGGATAGTCACCTTTTTTGGAGGTATTTCTTGGAATCAAGAAAAAGGGTGGAGATGAACCTTGAAGGAGAAGGTCGGCAGGATCGACTGAGTAATCCTTTAAGAATAAGGATACCACAGAGATAGAGGCCCTTCCTCTAGTACCAATTCTATTGGTGCAGAATCTGATCGATGTCGGAACGAGCTAGAATAGAGGAGGACGAGGTTACCGTCAGTGACCTACAAAATAAAGTCTCATCCGGAGTCGATGGTGGTGGCTCCGACGAAATTCTTTGATGATCAAGTCAGCTCTTCTAGCTAAAATAAATAGAGTGCTCAGGAAAGAGTTCGGCAGAATTTCGAAAAGAAAAAGAGAGCTTAGAAAAAACGTATCTAGAGGATTCTTTTTTATAGATGAAGCTTGTTGTAACTATCCTGATAGATGACAATCGTAACCATCCTGATAGATGCCAATCGTAACCGTCCTGATAGATGCCAATCGTAACCATCTTGATAAATGATAATCATAACTGTCCTGATAAATGATAATTATAACCATTCAGTAGTGGGATTGCCTATAGGAATCCGTTTGAAGAAAAAGTCTGTAAGAAGTTCGGCTCCGTAGAAATTTGATTGCTGGAGGAGTTCGGAAGGAGTTTGGCTCCTGAAAAAATTCAACTACTGGAGGAGTTCGAAAGGAGTCCAACTTCTGGAGGAATCCGACTGCTGGAGTTTGGCTCTCGTAGAAGTCCGATTGAAGGAGAAATCTGAAAGGAGTTCGGCTCCTAAAGGAATTCGACTGCTGAAAAAATTCGAAAAGAGTTTGGCTCCCGTAAAAGCCCGACTGAAGGAGGAATCTGGAAGAAGTTCGATTCCCATAGAAGCTTGACTGAAGGAGGAATCTAGAAGAAGTTCGACCGTTGGAAAAGTTCGGTTGGGGCTCAGACGCTGAGGAGTTTGATTGGGTTCGACAGCTAGAGGAGTTCGACCATTGAATGAGTTTGACCACATGAAGAGATCGGGTGGGGTTCGACCGCTGAGGAGTTCGATTGGGTTCGACAGTTGAAGGAGTTCGGCCACTGAATGAGTTCGACCGTTGGAGAAGATCGGATGGGGTTCGACCATTGGAAAGAAAATTTTTGATCAAAGCTCTTCCGTGATTATCAGTTGTAATAGGCTAAGCATCAGGCTGGACTTCGACGAGAGTAGAATTTATCCCCAACAATTATGTATCTCATTCATCAAGGTAAAAATACATAATTTTCCACTTTTTTGGTGAATACTTGCTTCTCCCCTTCTTTTTCTTTTCCATGAAAAATTGAAATAAATGGAATTATAATTTTGTATCACCTCAAATACTAGTAGTCTAAGAAGGGAGATAGGGTCATTTGAAAACAATAAATGGCATGATGAAGTCAATACAATTCTTTCAATTAAATTCTATGTCTTGAGTATCTATTGAGCAAGAGACTGCATTATATTTCTTTTAAATCCATTCCAATACGTGCTATCTCATTATGAATACAAAACTTATCTTTTTCTATATATTTTTTAATAAGCCAAAGTAAATCCTTTTTTTATACTTTCATGTAAAATGGAATATTATTTTAATTTATTTTGGTATCAAACATGTTATAATACTCCTACTTTTGCAAAACTTGTTTTGAATAGCATTACGTACTGCAAGAAATCAGATCTTTTACGATAAAATTATTTATGATGAAACTAATTTCATTATAAATAAAATTATTTATGATAAAAAAAAATTTCATCGTAAATGCAGGATTATTTGCGATGTAAAAAATTTTTCATCGCTAATAATAAATTATTTAGGATGAAACTTGATTTTTTATCATCAATAATAATTATTTACGATGGAATATTTTCATCATAAATAATCTATCCTAAATAAATAATTTAAAAAATAAAAAAAATTAAATTATTTATGATGAAAATTTTTCATCATAAATAATCAATTATTTGTAATAAAAATTTAATTTTTATCATAAAAAATCAATTATTTATGATGAAACATTTTCATCATAAATAATCTGAACAAAATAAATTAGTTAAAAATTAAAAATATCAAATTATTTATGATAGAAACCAAAATTGCATCATAAATAATCAATTATTTATGATAAACAATTTTCATCACAAATAATCTAAATAAAATAAATTAATTAAAAAATTAAAAAATAGGATTATTTGTAATAAAATTTTTTATCATAAATAATTGATTATTTATGATAAAAATTTAATTTTTATAATAAATAATTAATTATTTATGGTAAAAACTTTTTATTATAAATAATCTAAATAAAATAAATTAGTTAAAAAATTAAAAATTCTAAATTATTTATGATGGAAAATTTTCATCGTAAATAATTGATTGTTTGCGATGGAAACTAAATTTGCATCATAAATAATCGATTATTTATGATAAAAAATTTTCATCATAAATAATTTAAATAAAATAAATTAATTAAAAAAATTAAAAAAAGTAGGATTATTTATGATGGAAAGTTTCTATTGTAAATAGTCTAACCATAATTTTTAATTTAAAAAATAAAAAATATGGACTATTTTAAAAATAAAAAAGGGCAAAGATGTGCCATATATGATCGATGCGATAGGGTTGAGGGGTGCGAGCACATCTACTATTAGCTAGCTTGCAAGCAAATTAATATTTTTCTAATTTTTTTAAAAATTAATATTTTTTTAAAAAATATTTTTATTTTTTTAAATATTATATAATTTTAAAATTTAAAGTTCATCTTTATTATTCATTATTTAAGTAATTATCATGTGAGTATTGTCACAAAAGATTATCTCAATCTGATAGCTTTAGCTTTATATATCAATAAAATTTGATTTTGATGGTCACGAATGACCGCATGATAATCTGATAAATAAAAATCATCGATGGATCTTCAATTTTATAATGATGATCTTTGTGATATTTATAGTGCACTATCAAAATTTTATTTTAATCGAATATCATTATTATGATCAATTTAGCATAAAATAATTTAGACTATTAAATAAAAAATGAGTGATCAAAAGGCCAAACAATATCCGATTAAAATAATTTTTTAGATAAATGATCTTTGCTACTACTTTCATCGTTTATATGGTGGTGATCGTAAAATTTAGACATATACATATGAACCATCCATGTTAAGCAGATCTTACAAAAATATAAGTATAATTACTTGAGGACCTAAAGAGTATCAAAAGATATGTAGTTTTGGATTGTTCATATATGTGTAGTTAAAATTTTATGATATCCACCATATAAATGATCAAAATAGTAGCAAAAATCATTTATCTAAAAAATTTTTAGACGTCATTTGGCCATTTGATCACTCTTTTTTATTTAATGATCAAAATTATTTCATACTAAATTGATCATAATAATGATATTTGATTGAAATAAAATTTTAATACTATACTACAAATATCACAGAGATCATCATTATAAGTTTTCAGATTCATCAGTGATTTTTATCTATCAGATCATCATGCGGTCGTTCGTGACCATCGAAATTAAATTTTATCAATTTACAATACTAGAGCTATCAGATCGAGGTAATCTTTTGTGACGATACTCGCATGATAATTACTTAAATAATGAATAATGAAGATAAATTTTAAATTTTAAAATCATATAATATTTAAAAAATAATAATTTTTTAAAAAATATTAATTTTTAAAAAATTAAAAAAAATAATTTATCTACGAGCTAGCTAACAGTGGATGTGCTTACATTGCTCAACCCCATCATATTGACCATGCACAGCATATTTTTACCTTTTTTTAAAAAAATTCCATCATAAAAAATCTGACCTTTTTAATTATTTATATTTTTTATGTATGGATAATTATTTATGATGAAATGTTTTCATCAAAAATAAATATTATTTATAATAAAAATTAATTTTTCATCATAAATAATTTTATTTATGATGGAACATTTTCATCGTAAATATTCTCATCTTTTTTTACTTTTTTAAATTATTTATTTATAAAAAATTATTCATGATGAAAATTTTCATCAAAAATAAAATTATTTATGATGAAAAATAAATTTTCATCGTAAATAATTTTATCAATATATTTTAATATTTTTTGGAGAGAATTTTTTTTTGAAAAAATAGTAGGCGTGAATTATTAGCGATGAAATATGAATTTTCATCGCTAATAATTATTTTTGCGATGAAATTCCATTACTAAAAATTCATCGCTAAAGCCATTTAAATATTCCCTCCCACTATATTCACACGAGACCCACTCTTGCTCCCTCGGTCGAAACCCACTCTCGCCTTCTTGTCCTCTCTTTGCCCCTCATCCTTGGCTTCCAACGGTCGGTGATCGGGTCTCCCGTCGCTGCTACCGTTGCCATCATTGTTGTCATTGCCATCATTACCGCTGCCAGTGTCACCATTATCACCACCATTGATGGTAATTTTTTTTGTTCTCTTTCGATTGTTTAGAAGGCCATGGGTGTTTCCATGCGATGGTCGGTGGTGGGTGGCGGGGCACAAAGAGTGGGTGCCAGCTGTAGGGTGGGGGTGTATGGGGTGGGGGCCACGAGATGGTGGTGACGGGACCGTGGGTTGGGGGCTGGGGTGTTTTCATACAGTGGTCGGTGGCGAATGATGAGGCGCGGAGGGTGGGTATCGGCTGCAGGGGGTGGGGGCCATGGGACGATGGTGACGGGATGGATTGGGGGGCTGTGGGCATCGATGGTGGGCAGTGGAGGGGCGTTAGGACGAGTTGGGGGGCCGTGAGCATTGGTGGGGGCAGTGGAGGAGTGCTACAGAGGGTGGTGGGCGGCGGAAGGGTGTCGTAGAGGGTGGAGGACCGCGACGGTGTTTGGAGGACGACACCGCAGGGGGTGGAGATCTACGGAGGGTGGGGCGTGGAGGGACGGCGGTGACGGATCGGATGGGGGGCCACTGGTGATGGGTGATGGAGGGGCATCGCTGGGGTGGGGGGCGGAGGGGCCGTAGGATGTTGGGTTAGTGCTTAATCAATTTTGATATTTTAATAAATAATAAAAATAAATAATAATAATAATAATAATAATAATATTAATAATAGTAGTAGTAATAATAATAGTAGTAGTAAGAATAATAATGATGACGACGACGACGATGATGATAAGAGTAAAAATAGTAATAATAATAAAAATAATAATAGTAGTAATAATAATACTAATAATTATAGTAATAATAATAATAATAGTAATAGTAGTAGTTAGAATAATAATAATAATAATAATAAATATAATAATAATAAGAGTAAAAGTAGTAATAATAGTAATAGTAATAATAATTAATTATATTAATAATAATAAGCTTTTTTATAATTAAAATAGTTAAATTTTTAATTATATTTTTATGCTTTTACTTGTTATAGTTTAATCTTTTTATTTGTTTAGCACATGTATTTCAGTATGATTATGATTTAATATTTTAATTTGTATTAGTTGAAGGTTTTAAACTATTCGATTTGGGATCTAGATTGGGTTTCGATCAGAGATCTGAGTTGGGATCCTATTCGGGATCTGGTTTGGAATTCGATCTAGGATCCGATCTGAAATTCGGTCGAAATCTGATCTGGGATTCTATTCGAAATTCGATCTTGGATTTGGGTCGAGATTTAGATCGGATCTTAATCGAGATCTAGATTGGGATTCAATCTGAGATTCGAGTTGGGATCTTGCTCGGGATCCGATCTGAGATCATATCCGAGATTCATTACGGGATTCGGGTATGACCTAGGTTGGATCTTGGTTGGGATTCGATCCAGGATCTGATCTGGGATTTGGTTTGGTAATGATTTAACTTATGCATTGATTTAACCTTAGACTCCTATTCAAGAGTCGGTCATAGGGTCCCCAAAATGGACTCTATGAATGGCTCTTGGATGCCTCGATTTGGATAGTTCATGCATGCATCAATATTTTATTATTATCATGATGTTTTTTATTCTATTATAAAAAATTTCATCATAGTTATCTCATTTATTCTCTGGGTACATATTAGATGTGGTTAAAATATGATCCATCTATATCATGTACTTGGAGAATTGTAGGAAGATGCAGTCGAATTTTTTTCAGATATGAAACAAAGAACAAAGCTATGGCAACAATAAAAGTGATGCATTTTTGAAAGAAATAGGACTACATCTATTAAGGAGTTGGTAGAGTTAGGATTCATGAATCATTATTCTTTGTTGTCAAATGGATATTGACAAAAGTTGGATGAATCTTAGAAATATTTTTTTATCTGAATATTGAAAAGATGTTCGTGATTTTATTGAATTTACACGATGTAAGGTTGATAGTGTCAGTCGAATAAAATATCCATGCAAAAGATGTATCAATATGGTATATCATCACATATCACTTATTGAGGAGCATATGTTACATTTTGGTATGGACAAGAAGTATACTCGTTGGATATGGCATGGGGAGGATGATCTGAATGAAGTTGTGTACGATAATGACAATATTGATAATGATATTAATGCTGTTGAACCTATCGAATATGGTGGTATAGGTTCATTATTAGATGATTTACATCAAGATGTTACCACAAATGTACCCATAAGTACTAGTGCATCTTAAGGCAGTTCTGATCATGAATACAATATTGATAAGATATAAGAGACTTCTGAATAGTTTGTAAAGCTTGTTCGGGATGCACGAGAGCTACTCTATCCAAATTATGCGAAGTTCTCCAAGTTAGAGTTTTTGATCAAATTGCTTCATATTAAAACTGTAAACCGATTGAGTCAGAAGTCATTTGATTAAAATTTGGCATTGATTAAAGCGGCTCTTCTCGATGGATTAATACTTCTGAAATCATATACTAAAGCAAAAATATATATGCGGGAATTGGGACTTGGCTATATTCTATACATGCCTGCAAAAATAATTATATATTATTTTATAAGAAGAATAAATAAGCAAGTGAATATCCGCAATGTGGTGAGCCTAGGTACAAAACTGATAATAGGAAAGGAAAGAAGAAACCTCATAAGATTTTAAGGTATTTCTCATTGATTCCAAGACTTTAAAGGTTGTATATTTCCACGAAGATAGTTAAAGAAATGAGATGGCATCATGAACAGCGGGTTTCGGAGGAAAACATACTTAGCCACCCGACTGACTCTGTAGTATGGAAAGACTTCGATGCAAAGTATCTACTATTTGCGAGTGACCTGCGCAATATCCGGCTTGGTCTAGCGATAGATGGATTTAATTCTTTTGGTAATTTGAGTACTTCCTACAGTATGCGGCCTGTGATGCTAGTTGTATATAACATGTCATCTTGAAAATACATGAAAGAGCCATTTATTTTGATATCACTATTGATTTCGGGTCCGAAAGCACTAGGTAATGAAATTGATGTATATTTACGATCCTTAATCGATGATCTAAAGGAGCTATGAAAAAATGGAGTATAGACATATGATTCTGTTAGTTGAAAAAATTTTAAGTTGCATGCATCAATTTTATGGATGATAAATGATTTTTCTGCATACGAAAGCTTATCTGGATGGAGTACCAAAGTATATCTAGTATGTCCAACATGCAACAAGGATATGTCCTCCTTACATTTAAAGCATGGAAGAAAAATCTGCTTCATGGGTCATCGATGGTTTCTACTTGCTAATCACTCTTGGAGGATCCATTATAATCAATATTTTGATGGTAAGTCTGACCAACGTTCGCCACCTTAGGAGTTAAGTGGAGTGAAAGTATTAGAACAACTTGAAGCCATTGGAAATGTAAAATTTAAAAAATCATTGGGTACTCACAAGCAGAAGCGTACTGAAGCTGAGCTGAATTAGACGAAGTGAAGCCTATTTTTCAAACTATCATACTGAAAGCAGCTATTACTTCATCATAACCTGGATGTAATGCATATTGAGAAGAATATTTATGATAATATCATCAGTACAGTGTTAAACATCACATAAAAAATAAAAGATAATTCAAAAGCTCGCCTTGATTTGCAAGAAATGGGAATCCGATAGAAATTACATTTAGTTCGTCGAGGTGATAATTTTTTTATGCCATCTACATGTTATTTACTATTTGACTAGGAGAAGAAGAGTTTCTGTAGATGGTTCAAAATCATGAAGTTTTCTAATCTTACGCTTCAATTATATCATGATGTGTTGGCAACAATGATGACAATATCTTTGGTATGAAAAGTCATGAATCCCATGTGATGATGCTGCGCTTGCTTTTTGTGATGATGCGTGGCTATCTGAGTGGTGATGTTCAAGCTATATTGATTGAGTTGGAAGTACTTTTTCAAGAATTATGTTGCCAAAAGTTGAAAATTAACTTAATTGAAAAGTTTGAGAAGGATATTGTGCTCATTTTTTGTAAGTTAGAAAAATCTTTCCACCATCATTTTTTGATGTTATGGTGCACCTAGCTGTTTATTTTCCAAAGGAAGCTCTTCTGGCCGGCCTGGTACATTATCGATGGATATATTCTATTGAAAGGTAAAAAAATCATAATCTCTTTGACATATCAGTTGTAAGATATAAATGTATTATAATTCTTTAAATTATTTTTATTTGAAGATTCTTATATATCTTAAAAAAATATGTGGGTAATAAGGCATGACCTGAAGGATCCATAGCGAAAGCATATGTAGCTACGGAGTGTCTCATATTCTGCTCGATGTATCTTGACGACATCGAAATAAGATTCAATCATGCAGATTGTAATACTGACTATGAATGGGATGACGATGAACCAACACTGTCCATATTCAAATAAACGATTTGATCCATAGGTGGAAGAAGATATGAGTTTATGGACATGAATAAGCTATCCAAGGCATACTTCTATATTCTAAATAATTATAAAAAAATTAAAAATTTAATTAAGTAAGTATTATCATAGTGTAATTTTAGTATTTTAACTAATTTTTTTTATGTCGATATAAAATTAAAAATCATGACTTATTGCAGTGAGCACAAGAATATACTATCCAGAAAAAATAATAAATGGATGATTGACAGTTTGAAAATCTTACCATAATTTCAAAAATATTTTAATTATAAATTATTTGTATTTTTAGAGTAAATCATTTTCAAATATAGAGGAATTGTTGGTGCAGAAATCCGTCGCCGCCGGAGGTCGCCGCAATCGAAGGCCGCTGGGCGCCGCCGGGGACCTGCAAAACGAAGTCCCGCCCGGAACCGGTGGGGTGGTGGCTCCGGCAGGACCCTCCGACGGTCAAGTTAGTTTCCGACCAACAGTAATGGAGTGCCCGGAATGAGTTCCGGAGCTTAGAGATGTGGGGGAGAGCTTAGAGAGTCGAGAGTTCAGAGAGCTTAGCCTTAGTGTGTCGGGAGGATCCTTTATATAGTGGAGCTTGATGGTGACAACTGCAGCCGCGTGCTGGCGGGCCGCTCGAGGTTCGGCGGAGTCAGTCTCACTGGCGCCGCATACGGCGGATGGAGGGTGGCAGCCATCGCCGCCTGACAGCGGGTCGCTATCGCCCGCGGCGGACTGACTGATGGTGCGGCGGACTGACTGATGGTGATGGTTGCAGAGCTCGCCGAATGAAGGGATGAAGGTCCTTCGTCGTGTGCCTGTTTCGGAGGAGTTCGGGCTCCTGAAGAGGAAGATAGGAGGGAGTTCGGCTCCCATAGGGTGTCTGGCGAGAGGTATGCAGCTAAGGCCCGTCCGCAGACGGAGTTCGGCTGCTGAGAAGCCGCGGCCCGGCCGTCTGGGGTTCGGCCGGCCGTTGGACTTAGGCTGAGGCTTGGACACTTGAGAGTTCGGTGGGAGCTCGGTCGGCCGAAGTTTGATGAGGGCGACCGCTGAGGAGTTCGGCGACCTGAGGAGTTCGGGCTCCTGAGTGACGACTGCTGAGGAGTTCGGGCTCCTGAGGAGTGACGACCGCTTGGGGATTCCACTAAAGCCCGTCCTTGGAGCTGAGGAGTTCGGCCGCTGAGAGGACTTCATTGAAGCTCGGTCGCTTGGAGTCGGTCCGAAGGAGTTCGGCCGCTGAGAGGACTTCATTGAAGCTCGGTCGCTTGGAGTCGGTCCGAAGGAGTTTCTCGGTCGCTTGGAGTCGGTCCGAAGGAGTTCGGCCAGGGTTCGGCTCGCTCGGCCTCTAGGCAGTTCGGCCGTGTTAAGGGTTCGGCCTGGGCGCCTGGCGCTGAAGCTCTTCAGCGGCTACTGGTTACATTGGGCTGAGCGTTGGGCCGGGCTTCGGCAGGAGCGGGATTTATCCCCAACAGTAGCCCCCCCACTCCCGAGTTCAAAAATTGAAGGAAGGGAGTACCAAAACAGGCGACTGCCGAAGTCTTCTTCCAGGCCCCGCATTTGTTGCAGCTGAAGCTCGGGGGAGGTCTCATCTCCAGCCAATATTGACGCTGAAGTTGAGGCTGAGGCTTGGGGGAGACCTCATCTCCAGTCGATGTTTGGAGTTGAAATGGAACTCGTTTCCAGCTAAAGTCGATGAAGCCTGATCGTTGAAGCCGGAAGTCAATCTCGCCCTCCTACGGTCGAGGTCGGATTTGAGCTCCTCGGGGGCGACATTGCCTTCATCAACCTGAAGTCGATTCGGGGGAGACCTCCTCTTTTGCAGCCGAGGTTGAAGTGCGCGCTCGGGGGAGATCTTATCTCCTGCGGCCGAGCTTCACTCGGGGGAGATCTTATCTCCTGCAGCCGAGGTGAGACCGCGCGCTCGGAGAAGATTTTATCTCCTGCAGCCGAGCTTCCCTCGGGGGAGATCTTATCTCCTGCAGCCGAGGCTTGCCGTAGTCTTTAAGGCTCGATCTCGAGTCTTGCTCTCGTCAGGACGGGGTTCCCCTTCTGTTCCTAATGGGCTGTGGGGGCGCATGGGGACCGTCGTCCTCGCCTCTTCCCCATCTCGTTTTAGGTGAACGAGGCCTTCGACCTTGCTCGCGTTAGGACGAGGTTCTCCTCCTGTTCCCAACGGGCTGTGGGGGCACATGGGGACCGTCGTCCTTGCCTCTCCCCCCATCTCGTCCTTTGTGGACGGGGCCTTCGACTTTGCTCACGTTAGGACGAGGTTCTCCTCCTGTTCCCAACGGGCTGTGGGGGCACATGGGGACCGTCGTCCTCGCCTCTCCCCCCATCCCGTCCTTGGTGGACGGGGCCTTCGACTTTGCTCACGCTAGGACGAGGTTCTCCTCCTGTTCCTAGCCGGCTGTGGGGGCACATGAGGACCGTCGTCCTCGCTCTCCCCCCATCCCGTCCTTTGTGGACGGGGCCTTCGACTTTGCTCACGCTAGGACGAGGTTCTCCTCCTGTTCCTAGCCGGCTGTGGGGGCACATGAGGACCGTCGTCCTCGCCTCTCCCCCCATCCCGTCCTTTGTGGACGGGGCCTTCGACTTTGCTCGCGCTAGGACGAGGTTCTCCTCCTGTTCCTAACGCGGCTGACTGCTTCTTCCCTGTCATCGCATAGTTTTCGCATCCAGAAATGATTTTATTGAGAGGGGAGAGTTTTACCGAGGAGAAGCTGATCGTAGCGCATTTCCGTTCGAGGGTTGTCGGGGTGTTGTTCCTCGGAGTTCCCTCGGGCAGCAAGTCCCGTCCAGACGACCTCCTCTATCTCATGCCGGCCTTCTTAATTTGGAACATGCTTCTCTTGACTTTGTCGCTGGGGACGACAATCACCGATGTAGCTAGCTCCTAGCTCCTCCCCGGGGTGGCGTTGATGACGCCGCGAGGCGGCCGACCTTCTTGTCTTTTCCAGTTACGGCAGCGCCTATAGCCGATCTTCTCCTGCTTCAGACCGACGTCGGAGGAATTTATCCCGTCGTCCCTTTTTGACGAGCTCTCCAATCTCGTCTTGGAGCTGAACGTATTCCTCAGTGTCGTGGCCGTGGTCGCGATGGTAGGGGCTTTACTTGCCTCGCGCACGTTTGGGGAGGCCGTAGTCCTTCAGGTCTTGGCGGCTGGCTCCTAACTTCGCCGAGGATTCGAGTTAGAGGAGCTGGTCGTAGCTGCGGAATCTTTCGGGAGGAGGATTTCTTCGCGCCCTTCTGTCGGGGCTTCCTTTGCGGTGAGCTCGAGAAGTTCGGGCTTCGCTTGCGTGGAGCTTCATTCCGCTTTCCCGCGAAACTTTCCGTGGGAGAACTTCATGCTTCTTTGTCCGGACTTCCCTGCTCGCAGAGAGGGGGTCGGCTTTGCTTGCCCGAACTTTATCGCACCTCCCGTGAATTCGTTGTGGCGACGTACTTGAGGGGGAGTTCGGCCTCGATCGCCCTGGGGCGGTCTCGAGCGCGGCCGAACTTCACTTGGGTGATCTGCTGCGGAGTTCGGAGTCCCTGATGCCGAACTTCATTCCGCGGGGGGGCTTCGTTCCGTCCTTGCCGGCGCCGAACTTCATTTGGAGGTTGAGCTGAGGAGTTCGGCTTTCCACTGAACTTCATTTCGCCTTGATGACGAGCTTTGGGGGGAGCTCGGCTTTTCTTCGAGCCGAACTTCATTCCTCTTTCCCGCGAGACTTGCCGTGGGAGAACTTCCCGCTGCTCTTGTTCGGACGAGTTCGGGCGAGCTCGAGGGGAGCTCGGCTTTTCTTGCCCGAACTTCGTTCCGCCTCCGGTGAACACTTTGTAGGTGGTTCCTTTGGGGGACATACTGGAGCGTGAGTTCGGACCTCACTTGCACCGAACTTCGTTCCGCTTTCCTGCGGAAAGCTTCCGCGGGAGGACTTCATACTTCTTTGTCGGAGCTTCCTCGATGACGGGCTCATGGGTGGGTTCGGCCTTCCTCGCGCCGAACTTCATTCCGCTTCGGCGGGGGAACTTCTGCTCTCCGTTTCTCTCTTCGGGGCGATTGGGCTCTTCCTTAAGGCTGATTCCTCGCGCCCTCATGGCGGGCTTGCTGGTGGAGTCGCCTACCGGAGGCTGCTGTATAGCCTGCAACGCCTCCGTGAGGCCACGGATCTGTCGGACAAGCAGGCCGAACTGCTTCACATCCACCGCGGGTGCAGGTGGAACCTAGGCCGCCGGGGCTGAAGCAGGAACAGACGGGCCTGGACGGGATCGGGATCGCGGAGGCCGCCGAGCGCCGTGCCGAAGCTCTCCTGGGTGGCGTTTTCTCTTCGGAAGAGAAAAGGGAAGATCTCTCAAAGAGGGAAGAGAAGGGTCGCCGAGCACTCCTTTAAGAACAAGGGAACCTCGAAGGTTCAGGCCCTCCTTCTAGCGCCAATCTGTTGGTGCAGAAACTGGTCGTCGCCGGAGGTCGCCTGGAGTCGAGGCCGCTGAGGTCGCCGCCGGGGACCTGCAAAACGAAGTCCCGTCCGGAAGCCGGTGGGGGGTGGCTCCGGCAGGACCCTCCGACGGCTCAAGTCAGTTTCTGGCCAACAGTAATGGAGTGCTCGGAATGAGTTCCGGAGCTTAGAGAAGAGGAGAAGAGCTTAGAGATCAGAGAGCTTAGAGATCAGAGAGCTTAGCCTTAGTGTGTCGGGAGGGTCCTTTATATAGTGGAGCTTGATGGTGACAACTGCAGCCGCGTGCTGGCGGGCCGCTCGAGGTTCGGCGGAGTCAGTCTCATGGGCTGGTGCCGTGTGCGGCGGATTGAGGGTGACAGCCATCGCCGCCTGACAGTGGGTCGCTATCGCTTGCGGCGGACTGACTGATGGATCGCCGGACTGACTGATGGTGATGGTTGCAGAGCTTGCCGAATGAAGGGTTGAAGGCCTTCGTCGTGTGCCCATTTCGGAGGAGTTCGGGCTCCTGAAGAGGAAGATAGGAGGGAGTTCGGCTCCCATAGGCGTCTGGCTGGAGGTATGCAGCTAAGGCTCGTCCGCTGAAGAGTTCGGCTGCTGAGAATCCGAAGCTCGGCCGTTTGGGGTTCGGCCGGCTGTTGGACTTCGGCTGAGGCTTGGGACACTTGAGAGTTCGGTAGGTGCTCGGTCGGCCGAAGTTCGATGAGGGCGACCGCTGAGGAGTTCGGCCGAGTAACGACTGCTGAGGAGTTCGGGCTCCTGAGTGACGACCGCTTGGGGATTCCGCTAAAGCCCGTCCGCTGAGGAGTTCGGCCGCTGAGAGGACTTCATTGAAGCTCGGCCGCTTGGAGTCGGTCCGAAGGAGTTTGGCCGCTGAGAGGACTTCATTGAAGCTCGGCCGCTTGGAGTCGATCCGAAGGAGTTCGACCGTGGGAGTCTGAAGGAGTTCGGCCGTGGGGAGTCCGAAGGAGTTTGGCCGCCCGAGAAGTTCGGTCTCGACGCTGGGAGTCCAGGAGAAGCTCGGGAGCTGACCAGTTCGGCCTGCTGGAAGAAGCTCGGCCGCTGGGAGTTCGGCTGAAGCCTTTCTGTCGAAGCTCTTCCGCGGCTACTGGTTACATTGGGCTGAGCGTCGGGCCGGACTTCGGCAGGAGCGGGATTTATCCCCAACATAGCATATGGCTCCGATCGAAGGGTTAACTACTACACATCCTGTATCGTTGGATGAATGAGATTTTAAGTAAGAAAGCTTGAGATGCAAAGACGGACTTAGAATAGTGGGATTGCTACAATAGGATATGAAGGAGAAGAGAAGATTGAATATCCTGATGTATTGATAGATATCATAGAATTGAAGTATGGGTCCAAAAATTTGATATTCTTATTTTAGTGTGAATGGTGGGATATTAGTAATAAGAAGATTAGTATTCATATCGATCCATATTTTACTAGTGTAAATTTTGTACGAACATGGTACTAGAATGAGCCGTATATATTAGTAACTCAAGCAAAATAAGTAATATATTTAAAGAATCCAAAATATCAAGGTGATTATCATATCGTATAAAGAATAATACCTAGAGGCATATATGACATACCAATCTGACTAGAGATGGACGATAATTCAAATCTACATGAAGAGAAAGCTTTTCAAGAGAAAGAACTAACATTGATCGAGCACCTTGTTGACGAAGAACTGATGCCAGCTCCTTTGAATAGGGTTAATCTGCCATTCAATGAAGTTGAAGCTGATTTTGTATTTAATCTTGATGATTTGGAAGGCAACGATCGGTTCATAAATAACGATGAGATAGAAGATGATATATTAATCAATTATTATGATTCAGAGGAGGATCTAGAAATCGAGGATATGGATATTGATAAGTAGATCTGTATCTTTTGTTGAATCTTCTCTTGTAATAATGGTTTGCAATACAATTCTATTAATTAGCATTTATGTATTTTTTGCTATTATTATTTATTATTATATTTATTTATATATCAAATTAATTATATGCATAGTTTAAGCATTGTAGGTATGGCATCGGGAGTGAGACGACGATGTTCGAGTTCCCAGCCTATCCCTAAGCCTTCTTCCATTTTCATTGCTGCACCATCGGAGTCGCCAGAGGGCCATATAGAGGCGAGTTCGAGTGAGGCAAGTTCGAGTGAGCTAATCCTGACTGATATTTTCATACTCTTTATATAATAAAATTTGATTTTAATCTACCTAGCTATTAGGTTTATAGATGGTTATCATACTAATATTTTATTTATTATTTTTTTAGGCCATTCTCTGTCGGTGGTAAGGCAAGGACGAGATCCATCAAAGAATCTCGCCCTTGAGCATTGGAGACGTGAGCATGAGGGACAATATCTTCACATCAAGATTTCGTCAGGCTACACTAGACCTATTAGAGGATGATGTGAGCCATGGCAGACTGAGTCGGACATTATTTTTCGTAGCTATGCTTCGACGATGCTCTTCGATTGACATCAGATTATACGACCTCAAAGGAAGATCTTCTATAGCCACTTATAGGTGTAATAATATTTATTTAAATATTTAATTAACACTGTATTTTTATAATATTTGTTATTGGCAGGCTATATTTGAGATTATTGATTTTGAGCATGATCATGTGCGACATGCTGTAGATGATCATTTATACTCGCATTTCAAGAAGTATTGACATCGCTTTCATCACCACTGGTATGCTATAGTGCATGACCAGGGGGTGGAGGCAGCGAGGTAGCGGTCATATGACAGCATCAGTACCAAGGACTGGGCTATTATATGCCGCACGTACAAGAATTTGGCATATCAGATAATTTTTTTTATTTAAAATTTAATAATTAGATTATTTATTTTTAAATTTAGTTACTTACTAACTAATTTGACTGTTAACCGTGTAGGATCAATGTGCAAAAAATGCCGTAGATCAGGCAAGACAGACAGTCTCGCATTATGAGGATTCGAGGCCATTCGCTCGCCATATGGAGCATATGATAGATAATTTTTATTTATTATATTTTAACTCTTTAATTATTTAAAAAATATATTAATTATTCTTAAATTGCAGAGATGTAGAGAGTGGCGAGCTTTCTGGTAGGATCGAGATCTACTAGCGGATCCATCAGTGATGGTCAGGAGATTGGATGACCGGAAGCCATGAGCATTACGTAAGTTTTTTCAACTATTTTTTCATTGATATTTTGATTTCCAGTATAAATTTAGAATAGCTATAATTTTAATTTTCAAGATTGTATGATAGACATTAGATCCCAATCTACCTCAGAGGGCTCGATCGCTTTAATTTTTAAGATTGTATGATAGACATTAGATCCCAGTCTACCTTAGAGGGCTCGACCGCATCCACAGATGATGAGATCTACAGGTGCTTGGTATGAGATCTCATTATATTAGGAGGCTAGGACCTGGGATCAGAGCTCCTATATCTTCATGCTCATCCAGAGCTGGCATCCATGCTACCTATGATGCCCGACTGACGGAGATACAGAAATATACTGTTGAGAATCGATAGCGGGCTGCTAAGTTGACTGCATGCATCGACGAATACCAGCTGTTCCAATCGCAGATGATGGAGCGGATGACATAGATGGAGTAGATGATGTAGCTGATGAGGTAGCAGTAGGATAGTCTGAGCTCCTCTGAGCGCTTTCCTCCTTCGACCTATTTTTCTTCTCTAGATATTATCGATGCTTGATGACCGATGGCCTATTTTCTCCTATTTTTATTTTTATTTTAGATCTTTTGTATTTATTTACTAAAAAATACTTTCTATAATAAAATACTTTTTATATAATGAAATGATGAAATTTATTTATAAATTTTTTATTTTTATTTTATAAATTATAAATATAAATATTAAAAATATATAATATATTTATTTATAATTTTTTTAAAAAATAATTTGTAATGTAATTATTTATGATGAAAACTTTTCATCATAAATAAAAAATTATTTATGATGAAAATTTTCATCCCAAATAAAAAAATATTTTTTTATTTAGGATGAAAATATTCCATCGAACATAAAAAAACTTATTTGTGATGGATAATTTTCATCACAAATAAATTTTGTTTGTGATGGAAAATTTTCATCATAAATAAATTTTTTATTTATGATAAAAATATTTCATCAGAAAAAACTTTTATTTATGATGAAAAAATATAGTTTCTATTATAAAAATTTTCATCACAAATAATTTAATGAACAAAAAAAATTTTGATGAAAAATTTTCATCGTGAAATAATTTTATTAGCGATGAAAATTAATTCTTCATCGCTAATTATTATCTACGACCTCATTTTTTATGACTAAAAATTAGCAACAAAATTTTATTGCTAATAATTATTAGAGACGAAAATTGCTTATTTACAATGAATATATTATATCATAAAAAATAGATTTTGTTATAGAGATGAACTTGAGATGGTACAAATTATCTTAAAAAACCTAATCATATATCAAAACTACCGAGTCATAACTAAATATTATTCACACAACTTTTATTAGAATTAAAAGTACAAACACTATAGTTGGTTGTTGTGCAATATTTTAATAGAATCTAGCAGATAATATTAGTTAAATAACAATTGGATATTGGACATCAATATTCATTGATAATACCTATTGCATAATACTTCTATATATTTGTAATAAATAATTATTTTATTTTATAAATAGGAAAGTAGGTTAACATAATGGGATTGTTTTAAAAGCAATGATAACAATATAAAAACCATAAAAATATCTTATAATAGAAAAAAACCCATATAATAAATATTATTCTCTTATTTAAATTCACATCACATAATGGCACAACCTCTAAATCCACTATAGCTATTGTTGGAGATAAATTTCGCTCCCGCCAAAGTCCAGTCTGATGCTTAGCCTAATGTAATTGGTAATCATGGAAGAGCTTCGATAAAAAATTCTTTCTCCAACGATCGAGCCCCAGCTAAACTCCTCCGACGATCGAACCTTTTTCGAACTCCTACTGCGAACGAACTCCATCCGGACTTCTCCATCAGTCAGACTCCTTCTGCACTTCTCCATTAGTCGAACTCTTCCAAGACTTCTTCTTCGGTCGGACTTCTCCATCAGTCGGACTCCTTCCGAACTTCTCCTTCAATCAAATTTTTCTAGGAGCCGAACTCCTTCTGGACTTTTCTTTCAATCGGATTCTTTCAAGAGCCGAACTTCTTCTGGACTTCTTTTTTCATCAAATATCTTTAAGAGCTGAACTTCTTTCGGACTTCTCTTTTCATTAAATTCCTCAGAGAGCTGAACTCCTTCCGGATCTCTCCTTCAGTTAAATTTCTATAGGAGCCAAATTTCTTCCGGACCTTTTCTTCAGTCGAATTTCTTCAGAAGATGAACTCCTTCCAGATCTCTCCTTCAGTCGGATTTCTACAGGAGTCAAACTCCTTCCGAACATCTCCTTCAGTCGGATTTCTTCAGAAGTCGAACTCCTTCCAAACCTCTTCTTCGATCAGATTCATATAGGAGCCGAACTTCTTTCGGACCTCTCCTTCAGTTGGATTCCTTCAGAAGCCGAACTTCTTCTGGATCTCTTCTTTAGTCGGATTCCTACAGGAGCCGAACTCCTTCCGCACTTCTTCTTCAGTCAAACTTCATCTGGATTCCTCTAGCGGTTACTTTTAGATTTTAAGTAGTACTCCTCTCAGATGATTCTCTATAGCTATATTTTCTTTAGGAGTCCAAACTCCTCTGAAATTGATATATGTCAAAATTCTTCACCAACCAATGTCTGCTTCCTCCGAACTATAGCTATTAAATCTCGATGAACAGACACATCACGATAGACGACATCTCTCTGTTCGTAGCAAACCCCATGTGGCCCCGAGCGGTCCACTACCGGATGGTTATGCTTATCACTATCAATCTGACGATACCTCTCTCTCCGTAGCAAATTCCATGTAGCCCTGAGTGGTCCACTATCGGATGATTATGGCTGTCACTATTAGTCTGACGATACCTCTCTCTCCATAATAAATTTCATGCAGCTTCGAGTGGCCCACTACCGAACGGTTATGGCTGTCACTATCAGTTTGCTACAGACTCTGTCTATAAAAAGGGATCCTCAAATACATTTTTTTTAAGCTCTCTTCTTCTTCTCGAAACTCTGCTGAACTCTTTTCTGAGCACACCATTTCTATTGGTCAGAAGAGCTGACTTGATTATCGAAAGATTCTGCCAGAGCCACCATCACCGATTTTGGATGGAACTTTATTTTGTAGGTCACCGACGGCGATCTTTTTCTCAGCTCCAGTTCGATCCGACATCAACCAGATGCTGTACCAATAAGATTGGCACTAGAGGAAGGACTTTTATTTTTGAGGTATCCTTATTCTTAAAGGAGTGCTCAATCGATCCTGTAGATCTTCTTTTTTAAAGTTCATCTCCATTCTCTTCCTCAATCCCAAGAAATACCTCTGAAGAAGGCAACTACCCAGAGATCTACCGCTTCTGCCATCAGATCTAAGCCAGATCCATCCATTCCTGCCCCATCGTCGATGCTTCAACCTCCTCCTCCACCGATGGCCATGGTAGATCTGGAGCAGTTTAACCTACTGATGCAGCAAGTTCAGGACCTCATCGAAATGGTGTAGGCCATGCGGCAATCTCCGATAGCGATTCTACCAAAAAACTTACCATCGAAATGTCAGAAACCGACCCCAAGGAAGAGCACTTAGGCTAGCATACCTGTCACTCCTGGAAAAAAAAATAGAGAGCAGAGGATCCTTGTTCGAATAATGATTCTTCTCCTCGAGCTCATCATTAAAGAAGCTCCGACAGAAGGGCACAAAGAAGTTCTCCCCCCAAAAGAAGAATTACGATCTCTTCCAAATAAGCATAATCAAAGCAAGTACTATTTGTATTATCATGATCACAGCTACGATACTGAAGAATGCATTCAGCTCTAAGACGAGATCGAGGAGCTCATCAGAAGATGTCGGCTGGATCGATTTCTCAAACATCGGCTTGAAGTAAGTGAAGATCGTCGAGGGCACTATCGCAGCCAGAACCACCAAGAAAGAAGGAACAACAAGAAGATCGACCGCCTCTTGACATCATCAACATTATCTCTAGGAAACTTAGTACTTCAGCGAACTGCTATCTCTCAACCTCAGAGCCAAGGGAAGCTTGCTCCGAATTGGAAAGGCCCGTATGAAATAGAGGAGATCGTCCGATCCAAAACTTATCGCCTAAAGAAGCTCAAAAGAACAATGCTCCCACGATCTTGAAATTCAAAAAATCTGAGGATGTACTACCAGTAATTTTTCTTCAATAAAAATTCTTCATTTCGATATTATGGTTTCTTGATGCAAAAATTATGTGATGACAGGAAAGAAGCAATCAATAGTGGCCATGTTAGGAATAGAAGGAGAACCTCATCCTAACATGAGCAAATCAAAGATCTTGTTCATTTTAGACGAGATGAGGGGAGAGATCCTGACAATGGTCCTTATATGCTCCTATAGCCCGTCAGGAATAGGAGGAGAACCTCATCCTAACATGAGCAAAGTCGAAGGCCTTATTCATTTTAGACGAGATAAGAGGGAGAGCCTTGACAACGGCCTTTATGTGTCCTAACAGTCCGTTAGGAAACAAGAAGAGAACCTCATCCTAACATGAGCAAAATTGAAGGTCTCATTCATATTAGATGAGATAAGGGGAGAGGCCCTGACAACGGCCCTTATGTGTCCCTACAGTCTATTAGAAATAGGAAGAGAACCTCATCCTAACATGAGCAAAATTGAAGATCTTATTCATTTTAGACGAGATGAGGGGAGAGGGTCCTGACAACGGTCCTTATATGCCCCTACAGTCTGTTAGGAATAGGAGGAGAACCTCGTCCTAATGTGAGCAAAATCGAAGATCTCATTCATTTTAGACGAGATGAGGGGAGAGGTCTTAACAATGATCCTTATATGCCTCTATAGTTCGTTAGGAATAGGAGGAGAACGTCGTCCTAATGTGAGCAAAGTTGAAGGTCTCATTTATTTTAGACGAGATGAGGGAAGAGGCTCTGACAACGACCCTTATGCATTTCTACAGCCCATTAGAAATAAGAGGAGAACCTCATCCTAATGTGAGCAAAGTCGAAGGTCTCATTCATTTTAGATGAGATGAGGGGAGAGGCTGTGACAACGGTTCTTATGTGCCCCTACAGTCCATTAAGAACAGAAAGAGAACCTCATCCTAACATGAGCAAAATCGAAAGCCTCGTTCATTTTAGATGAGCTGAGAAGAGAGGCCCATATTCGACTGGAGATAAGATCTCTCTCGAGCTTCAACATTAATAGGAGATAAGATCTTCTTCAACCTTGACTGAAGATAAGATCTTCTCTGAGCTTCAACGTCAAGATCAACAGGAGATAAGATCTTCTTCAATCTCGATTGAAGATAAGATCTTCTCCAAGCTTTAACGTCAACTTCAACAGAAGATAAGATCTTCTTCAATCTCGGCTGGAGATAAGATCTTCCTCGAGCTTCAACGTCAACAGAAGATAAGATCTTCTTCAACCTCAGCTAGAGATAAGATCTTTTTCGAGCTTCAACATTAATCTCAACAGGAGATAAGATCTCCTTCAATCTCGACTGGAAATAAGATCTTTTTGAGCTTCAACATCAATATCAACAGGAGATAAGATCTCCTTCAACCTCGACTGGAGATAAAATCTCCCCCGAGCTTTCAGGAGCTTCGATCTCAACAGAAGATAATATCTCCTTCAATCTCGATAGGAGGTAAAATCTCTTCCGAGCTTCAACCTAAATGGATGTAGAGCTCGAAAAAAACTTCGACAGTCATCTTTTTTATACTCCTTTCTTCGAATTTCAAACTCGAAAGTGGGGGGACTATTATTGAAGATAAATCCCGCTCCTATCGAAGTCCAGTCTGATGCTTAGCCTAATGCAACTGATAATCATGGAAGAGCTTCGATCGAAAATTCTTTCTCCAGTGGTCGAGTCCCAGTCGAACTCCTCCAGCGGTCGAACTTCATCCAAACTTCTCCATCAACCAAACTCTTTCTGAACTTCTCCATCAGTCAAACTCTTCCTAAACTTCTCCTTCGGTCGGACTTCTCCGTCAGTCGGACTCCTCTCGGACTTTTTCTTCCATCAGATACTTTCAGGAATCGAACTTCTTTCGGACTTCTCTTTCAGTCGGATGTCTTCAGGAGCCGAATTTCTTTCGGACATCTCCTTCAGTTGGATCCTTCTTTCGGACTTCTTCTTCAATTGAATTTCTTCAGGAGCCGAACTTCTTTCGGACTTCTCCTTCCATCAAATATCTGCAGGAGCCAAACTTCTTTCAGACTTCTTCTTTCATCAAATTCTTTCGAAAGCTGAACTCCTTTCAGACCTCTCATTCAGTCGAATTCCTATAGGAGCCAAACTACTTCGAGATCTTTCCTTCAGTCGGATTCCTCCATGAGCCAAACTCCTTCGAAACCTCTCCTTCAGTTGGATTCCATCAAGAGTCGAACTCTTTCCGAACCTCTCCTTCAGTTGGATTCCTACAGGAGCCAAACTTCTTTCAGACTTCTCCTTCAGTCAAATTTCTTCAGGAGCCAAACTCCTTTCGAACCTCTCCTTTAGTCGGATCCTACAAGAGCCGAACTCCTTTCGAACTTCTTCTTCAGTCAAACTTCATCTGGATTCCTTCAGTGGATTATTTTTAAATTTTAAGTAGTATTTCTTTCAGATGATCTCTTCTAGCTGTATTTTTTTTAGAAGTTTGAACTTCTCTAGAATTGATATATATCAAAGTTCTTCACCAATCAACATCTGCTTCCTCCAAACTACGATTATTAAATCTCGACGAACGGACATATCATGATAGATGACTAATAAGTATAATAAATTCATCAATAAAAATATTAATTTATTAATTAATTTATATTAATTTTTAAAGATTAATGATTAATTTATATATAATTTTTAAGAAATTAATATTTTTATTAATTAAAAAATTAATTAAAAATAATAAAAATTTAAAAATAAAATTTTATAATTAGTAGAAAGAGCTTATTTTTTTGATCATAATGAGATAAGTTTTAAGCAAAATGGAGCTAAAATGAAGAAGATATGAATTTCTAAAGAAATAAAATAAATAAAAAAATGGCTCAGCCGGCTCAAGCCACCGCGCCATATCAATCGGCGCGTCCAAATGCACTAAGTCAAGCCGACAAAGCCAACGCATCGAGCCAAGCTGATGAAGTCAAGCTATGGATTAATGGCTGCTTCAAAGTAACGGATACTGAAAAGAAGAGTTGGACTTCTACACCATCTTTCTACCAATGCCAATTCAAGATCAGAGATCAGATTATTTTATTTTATTTTTTTTAAATTTTATGTATTTAAATTCTAAAATTTTAATTAATAATTTTTTTTTTATACTTTAATTTTAGCTCTTTATTTTTTATTATAATTTAATTTCTGTACTTTAATTATTACTTTTTATTACAAATAAATGCTAAGATCTAGCAAGTAGATCTTAGTACCAAGTTTAAATTTTTATATCTTTTAATTTTTTGACTTCACTTTTGATTTCAAAACTCAATTTTTTTTTTTTTCAAAAATCAAAGATTTTAAATCTAAAATACTACCTTCTCTATGGATTCGACCCGACTCACTGCTATCTACATATTTTTAATTATTTTAAGAAGTCAGATTAAATTAATAAACATGATGTCTTAACGATAATATTGCATTCCTATCAAATTTTTGGCACCGTTATTGGAGAAGGCACGGACATTAAATTTTTGATCTCTTTGATTTTTTATAAATTAATTATAATTTTTTTAAAAATATTGCTTACTAAATTCTCCAACACCCATGTGGAGGAGGATTTCAGATCGACTAATCAAAATGGATTTAGTTTCTATTTCAGATCCTACAATCTCAACATCCATAATGGATTTAGCAAATCAGCCTCAGCCTCAAATCCTTAAGGACTTATGTTATCCAGTTATTTCAGTCCAATCTTCTTGTATCAGGTTACCCCAACCCATAGCAAATAATTTTGAAATTAAATCTCAAATCATTAACATGCTTCTAAAATTCACGGAAATAGAGGATGCATATATATTCATTAGGAAATTTGAAGAGGTTTGTGCAACTATAAAACTACAACAATTATCAGAGAACGAAATCAAACTGAGATTAATCAATTTTATCCTTAAAGATAATGCCAAAAAGTGGCTTTATAGTCTTCCAAATCAATCCATCACGATCTGGGAGGGCTTTGTAAGAATATTCTTAAAAAATATTTTTCTCATCACAAAATAGCTAGAATTAGAAATGAAATAAACTAATTCTATCAACTAGCTAGTGAATCATTTTGAAAATACTTTGATCGATTCAAGAATCTCTTGACCCGGTGCCCACACTATGAAATAGAAACTTGGAGGCTATGCCAAATAATTTATGAAGGATTAGATTTAAATTTTTGAATAATGCTAGAGTCCATGTGCCAGGGATAATTTATGTACAAAGAACCAAATGAAGCCTAGCAATTTTTAGAAGACCTAGTCGAGAAAAGTTTATAATAAAAAATAACTAGGAAACTAGAAAAATCCACACCTTTAAGAGGTGGAATTTACCAAATTCAAACCTTCCTAGTTGTAGAAGCCAAAATTGCAACTTTGACACGTAGGTTAGAGGCCTTAGAACTTCAGAGACCAACCAGTGTAAACCAAGTATCTGCATCCATGTGCAACGGGTGTAATGCACCAGACCATTTTCTTGAGGAATGTCCCCTCCCAATGAACCAATTATATAATGGATGTGCATAAGTGAATGCCACATATTAGAGACCGTTGAACAATCCCTATGCACCCACTTATAACCCAGGTTGGAGGAATCATCCAAATTTTTCATAGTCATAAAACCTAAATATAGGCAGTTCATGTTTCAATCAACAGAACCCAAGACCTAATCTTATGATAAACACCTTGCCACCACCAGGCTTTAATATTAATGAAAATAAACTTAGTTCTTTAGAAAAAAGTCTGGAAGCCCTAGCCAAATCTAATGCTGACACCAATGCCACCTTAAGCAATTTCATGCAAACCACGGGCCTAATTCTGAATTCAAATTCTCAGGCCATAGTCCATTTGAAAATGCAAGTGGATCAGCTAGCATCTACCATAAGTGAACATAAACGAGGTAGGCTATCTAGCCAACCTGAACCTAATCTCAGGAATCAAAATGGTAGACCATTTCAAGAAAATCAGGTTAATTAAGTTAGTGCTATTCATTCCTTGAGATCAAAAAAATAAGTAGATAATAAGATAAATACACCTAACACTAGTGCTGAGTCTATTGAGCCACCCAATGAACAATCTACCTTACAAACTCAAGCTTCTAAAACTGATAGTGCACCAAACCAGATGCCTATAATCTCTAGAGCTCTTTTCCTAAATCGATTAAGGTATAATAAACAATCAAAATATTTAGATAAAATATTAGAGGTATTTAAGCAAGTTCAAGTAAACATTCCTCTACTAGACATGATTTAACAAGTTTCGACTTATGCCAAATTCTTAAAAGATTTTTATACCAAGAAAAAAATGACTAACATACCAAAGAGAGCTTTCTTAGCAGCAAGTATGAGTTCATATTTATTAAGTCATATGCCTATAAAGTACAAGGATCCAGGTTCTCCAATAATTTCATATGTCATAGGAGAAACCCACATTGAAAAGGCATTACTTGATTTAGGGGCTAGTGTAAATATTTTGTCCTATTCAGTTTATGAGCAATTAGGATTAAAAAAGCTTCAGCCAATAGGGATCACATTATAATTAGCAGACCGATCTTTTAGAATCCCTAAGAAAATGGTAGAAGATATTTTGATTAAGGTTGAAAATTTTATCTTTTCAGTTGATTTTGTTATTTTGGAGACTGAGCCAATATCAAATCCTAAGGGTCAAATTCTAGTGATTTTAGGAAGACCATTCCTAGCTACTGCTAATGCTAAAATCAATTATCGAAATGAACTTATGAAACTATCTTTTGGAAATATGACTATCGAGCTGAATATTTTTAATTTGGAACAGGAATCTACCAAGCATGCTAATGTAAGTGTAGTCCAAGATGAAATTTATGAACCCATAGACATTAGCGATGAGAAAGTCAATCTTGAATCTAGTATATGGCCAACCCATGAATATAAGAACCTAGATAAAATATTTGAAGATAATAAAAATGGCCAAAGATGGAAGCCTCCTGTTGGGGATAAATCCCGCTCCTGCCAAAGTCAAGTTCGGTGCCCTGCTTGATGCGGCCAGTAGCCATGGAAGAGCTTCAGCGGATGCATCTTAGCCGAACTTCTACATTCGATCGAATTTTTCAGCGGTCGGGCCTCAGCCGAAGTCCTTCAACCGACCAAACTCTCCAACGGTCGAGCTCCTTTAAGTGGCCGATCCTTCAGCCGACTAAATTCCGCAGCAATAGTCCCTACGGACTCCTCCAGCAGTCGAGCTTCTACGGAAGCTGGACTCCCTGCGGACTTCTCCAGCGGCCGAGCTTCTACGAAAGTCGGACTCTCTGCGAACTTCTCCAACGGTTGAGCTTCTACGGAGATCAGACTCCCTGCGGACTTCTCCAACAGTCGGGCTTCTACGGAGGCTGGACTCCTTAGAACTTCCATGAAGGTCGAACTTCTTATGTGGATTCCGGCAGGCGATCCCGCTATGGTTACACGATAATAACGATCGACATTTATCGAGTCAATAACGATCGGTAATAACGATCGTCAATAACGATCGATATTAATCAGAATAATTACGATAATCATTAATCAAGGCGGTTACAACAAGCTCCCTCTATCAAAAGAACCCTCAGGATACACTTACGCCAGGTTCTAAAAACCCTTTTCTCTTTCTAAAAACTCTACCGAGCACTCCATTCCTGTTGACTGGAGCTGACTTGAGCGTCGGAGGGTCCTGTCGGAGCCACCCCCATCGGCTCCGAGTGGGACTTTATTTTGTAGGTCCCCGATGGCAACCTTATCGGCCTCAACTCCGACGAACTCCGACGACGATCAGTTTCTACGTCAACACCTCCCATTGAACCACTCATAGAAATGACTAAACCATCATCCGAGTCATCAAAAGAAGAGGCACCCAAAGTAGAGTTGAAATCCCTTCTTGAGCACCTCAAGTATGTATATTTAGGTCCAGAGAAAATCTTGCTTGTAATTATTGCATTAGACCTGAATTCTAACCAAGAGGAAGAATTATTAGCGATCTTAAGAGAAAATCGAGAAGCAATAGCCTGAACCATGACAGACATTAAAGGAATAAGCCCTTCCATAGTTCAACATAGAATACACCTAGAGGAATAGATTAGTACTGAAGCTAACCGCATAGAAGAATTCGAGCCAGAAATTGGTACTGATGTTAGTTTTAGTTTAAATGAGATAGACATAGGAAAAAAAAGAATAGATGATTTACCCGAGACTTATAAACCTAATATCCTATTTTCGTCAACCATAGAAGCCGGTTCTTCTTACAAAACTCAAGAGGCATGTAACGAAATATCAATGGAGTTGTTTAAGCAAGGTCATATTAATTTATCTTTAGAATTAAAATTGCCTTTAGTCATCCTTCCAGCATCTATTGAATCAAACTTAACTCCTAATACAAAAACTCAATTCATGAGTATTTTAGAAGAATAAATAGAAAAAATTCTTAATAAATATGGGTCTAAGAATGGAATTATAAATTATGTTCTCTTAATTAACAATAAATATATCAATAATGAGATTATAAATCAACTTTCTGAGATTGACAATTCAAAATCATTGAAATTTATCAATCCAGTATTTGACACAGGATAGTAAGCTGCATTGTATCTGGCTGAGGACGATAAACTTAGCGCTTGTTAGGAGGCAATCTAATATTTAATTTTTTTTAGTATAATTTATCTTTTTAGTTATTTTTAGTTGATTTTCTTTTTAGGATAATTTGAATAAGTTGGAGGGAGAGCTTAAATTTTCAAAGGCATGTGCTGGACAAAAAATATAGTCAAATATATTCTTTCATATTCTTTATTATATTCTTTATTTTTTCTTCTTCATTATGGATAATATCGATTAAGTTAGGAAAGAGAAAATAAAAATTTTAAAATATTAAATCCTCAAAAAGTTAGTATTTAGTATTTAGACATCTGATTATGCTTAAAAATTGAATTAAACTAAACATTTTTTAAAAAAAATTGATGCACAAATTAGAGAATCTATGAGATATTGAGAAATTAAGTATTAAAAAAATTTAATAAAGAGTTAAGTTTAGTACATAAAAAGTTTTTCTTTTGAGCATTTCTAATTATTTCTACTAGCATCAAAGAAAAACTTAGTTTTTATGGGCTTGTATAGGATAACTATGCATTTCTTCATATTAAAAAAAATATTTTAATAAAATAATTTTTAAGTACTTTTCACTAAGTAATCGGGCCTCTTTACCTAAGCAAGCATTGAGTTTCACGTCAAAAGATGGAAAGGACAAAGAAGTTCATTGTAAAGCTAATCTTAACACATAGTCTATTTGATTCAAGCTAGTAAGCCCGAGGGATATTCTATACCTAGTGCTCTAAAGTTAACTGATTTGGGAGTCATTGGCCTAAGACTCGCTACATAAATCAAATAGAAAGCTTAAGGGATTAAGATACTCAATGGTGGTACAACATTAAATTTTTTTTTTTTTTTATCAAGTAATCAGATCTCGTTGCCTAAGTAAGCAATGATATTTACATCAAAAAGTAGATAATATAAAAAAATAATAAATAAAAGATGGAAGTAGCAATATACTTATTTATATGAAAGTTTAGACAAATCAGAGATAAAGGTAGGATAATTTAGAAAATTTTTTTAAAAAATTAATATTCTTTACTTAATTTTTTTATTGATAAGTATTAATATCCTAATGATATGTCTCACTTAAATTCTACTAAATATGAATGGCCTTTTTGAAAGCTACTTAGATAAAATTCGAAATAAAGTTAAAAAGAATTTAAAACTAAATTCTTTCTTTACTCGAGGATGAGCAAAGCTTAAGTTAAGAGATGTGATAAGTATCATAAATTTATTAATAAAAATATTAATTTATTAATTAATTTATATTAATTTTTAAAAATTAATAATCAATATATATATATATTTAAAGAAATTAATATTTTTATTAATTAAAAAATTAATTAAAAAATAATAAAAATTAAAAAATAAAAGTTTATAATTAATATAAAGAGCTCATTTTTTTAATCATAATGAAATAAGTTTTGAATAAAATGGAGCTAAAATAGAGAAGATATGAATTTCTAAAAAAATAAAATAAATAAAAATTAAATAAAAAAAAGGCTCAGCCGGCTCAAGCCATCATGCCATATCAACCGGTGCATCCAAATGCACCAAGCCAAGTTGACGAAGCCAACACGCCGAGCTAAGCTGATGAAGCCAGGCCATGGGTTAATGGCTGCTTCAAAGCAATGGATGTCGAGAAGAAGAACTGGACTTTTACACTATCTTTCTATCAATGCTGATCCAAGATTAGAGATCAGACTATTTTATTTTATTTTTTAAAATTTTATGTATTTAAATTCTAAAATTTTAATTAATAAATTTTTTTTTTGTACTTTAATTTCAGCTCTTTATTTTTTGTTGCAATTTAATTTCTATACTTTAATTATTACTTTTTATTGCAAATGGATGCTAAGATCTAACTAGTAGATCTTAGAACCAAGTTTAAATTTCTGTATCTTTTAATTTTTTGACTTCACTTTTGATTTCAAAATTCAAATTTTTTTTTTCTTTTCAAAAATCAAAGATTTCAAATCTAAAACACTACCTTTCCTATGGATTCAACCCGATTCACTGCTATCTACGTATTTTTAATTATTTTAAGAAGTCGAATTAAACTGATAAATATGGTATCTTAATGATAACATCGCGTTTCTATCAATGACACATCTCTCTCCATAGCAAATCCCATGCGGCTCCAAATGGTCCACTACTGGATGGTTATGACTGTCACTATTAGTCTGACGATACCTCTCTCTCCATAATAAATCTCATGCGATTTTGAGCGGCCCACTATCGGATGGTTATGGCTGTCACTATCAGTCTGCTACATGCTCCATCTATAAAAAGGATCCTCAGATATATTTTCTCTAAGCTTTCTTCTTCTTTTCGAAACTCTGCTGAACTCTTTTCTGAGCACTCCATTTCTATTGGCCAGAAGAGCTGACTTGATCGTCAGAGGGTCTTACCAGAGCCACCACCACCGACTCCAGACGAAACTTTATTTTGCAGATCACCAACGGTGACCTCTTCCTCAACTCTAGCTCGATCCAGCATCAACTAAATTCTGTACCAATAGGATTGGCACTAGAGAAAGGGCTTCTATTTTTAAGGTACCCTTGTTCTTAAAGGAGTGTTTAATCGACCCTATGGATCTTCTTCTTCAAAGTTTATCTCTATCCTCTCCCTCAATCTCAAGAAATGCCTTCGAAGAAGGCGACTACCTGGAGATCTACCGCTTCTGCCATCAGATCTGAGCCAAATCCATCCATTCCTATCCCTTCACCGATGCTTCAATCTCCTCCTCCACCGACGGCCATGGTAGATTCGGAGCAGTTTAACCTACTGATGCAGCGGATTCAGAGCTTTGCCGAAATAGTGCAGACCATATCAAAATGGTGTAGGTCATGCGATAACCTTCAGTGGTGGTTTCACTGGAAAACCCACCATCAGAATGTCAAGAATCGGCCCCAAGGAGGAGCACTTGGGCTAGCATACCCGTCGTCCTTAGGAAAAAAAAATAGAGAGCAGAGGATCATTATTCGAATCATGATTCTTCTCCGAAAGAGATCTTCTCCATCTACAATCAGAAGCCTTCCAAGATTTACAATCAAGATGACATCCTCGATTAGAAACTATAGGAGATGGATCGGTGGATTAAGAAACTTTGCCACATCGCTTTGGCTCACCATGATGACGTCCGCACCGATCCTTCCTTTCTCTCTCAGAATTATACAAGAGCCCATTCCACCGAACTTCAAGCTTCTCCTGATTTGAAAGCTACGATGGAACCTCTTAATCGATCGATCATCTAAAGGCTTTCTAGACTATGATGCTGCTCCATGGCGCACCAGACACCATCTTATGCCGAGCTTTTTCGTCTATCTTAAAGGGAGCAGCAAGAAACTGGTACTTGATATTGAAGCTGGATATGATCTTCTCCTTTGACTAGATGAGCCATTAGTTTGCAGCTCACTTCGTCAGCAGCCGACATCCGCACTGAGGTTCGAATTTTTTGATGAATATCAAGAAGGAGGGAGAATCTATTCGGGTTTACGTCACCTAGTTTAATGCTTTTGTATTGAAGGTCTGGAATCTGGACCAATCTATTACAATAGCCACACTTAAGGATGGCTTTTAGAAGAACGATTTGTTGTTCTCCTTGAAGAAGAAGTACCCTAGAAATTTTACCGATTTGCTAGCTCGGGCTGAGGGATATACTCGAGCGGAAGAAGCCTTCAAATTGAAAGATGAGGAAGCCATAGGAGAGCGGTAGACGGACGAGTCTAATAAACCTGCAGCTGATAAAGGGCCAAATGAAGTTCAGCCATGCTCACAAACTCCCTCCGAGTGCAAGCGAGTCCAAACTCCTCCTCGAGCTCATCGTCAAAGAAGCTCCGATAGAAAGATGCGAAGAAGTTCTCCTCTTAGAAGAAGAATTATGATCTTCTCTAAACAAGTATAATCGAAGTAAGTACTATTTGTATCATCATGATCATGACCACGATACTGAAGAATACATTCAACTCCAAGACGAGATCGAAGAGCTCATCAGGAGAGGCCGACTGGGTCGATTCCTCAGATGCCGGTCTAAAGCAAGTGAAGATCGATCGAGGGCACTGTCGCAGGTAGAACCATCAAGGAAAGAGGAACAACAAGAACATTGACCACCTCTCGACATCATCAACACTATCTGTGGGGGACTTAGTGCTTCGATGAGCTGCCATCTCTCAACCTCAAAGCCAGGAGAAGCTTGCCCCGAATTGGAAAGGCCCGTATGAAATAGAGGAGGTCGTCTAGTCCAAAATTTATTGTCTGAAGGAGCTCGGAGGAACAACGCTCCCACAACCTTAGAATTTAAAAAATTTGAGGATATACTACTAGTAATTTTGCTTTAATAAAAATCTTTCATTTCGATATTATGATTTCTTGGTACAAAAACTATGTGATGATAGGGAAGAAGCAATCAATAGTGGCCATGTTAGGAACAGAAGGAGAACCTGATCTTAACATGAGCAAGTCGAAGGTCTCGTTCATTTTAAATGAGATGAGGGAAGAGGCCCTGACAACTGTCCTTATGTGCCCTTATAGTCCGTTAGAAATAGGAGGAGAACCTCATCCTAACGTGAGCAAAGTCGAAAGCCTCATTCGTTTTAGACAAGATAAGGGGAGAGGCCCTGACAATGGTCCTTATGTGTCCCTACAGCTCGTTAGAAACAGGAAGAGAACCTCATCCTAACGTAAGCAAAGTCGAAGACCTCGTTCATTTTAGACGAGATGGGGGAAGAGGTCCTGACAACAGCTCTTATATACCCCTATAGTCCTGTTAGGAACAGAAGGAGAAACTCATCCTAACGTGAGCAAAGTCGAAGGCCTCATTTATTTTAGACGAGATGAGGGGAGAGGCTCAGACAACGATCCTTATGTGCCCCTACAGTCCATTAGAAATAGGAGGAGAACCTTATCCTAACGTGAGCAAAGTCGAAAGCCTCATTCATTTTAGACGAGATGAGAGGAGAAGTTCTGACAACGGTCCTTATGTGCTCCTATAGCCCGTTAGAAATAGGAAGGAGAATCTTATCCTAACGTGAGCAAAGTCGAAGGTCTCGTTCATTTTAGACGAGATGAGGGGAGAGGCTCTGACAATGATCCTTATATGCCCTTGCAGTCTGTTAGGAATAAGAGGAGAACCTCGTCCTAATGTGAGCAAAGTCGAAGGTCTCGTTAATTTTAGACGAGATGAGAGAAGAGGTCGTGATAACGACCCTTATGTGCCCCTATAGTCCGTTAGGAACAGGAAGAGAATCTCATCCTAACATGAGCAAAATCGAAGGTCTCGTTCATTTTAGACGAGGTGAGAAGAGAGAACCCGACTCGGCTGGAGATAAGATCTCTTCCGAACTTCAACGTCAATAGGAGATAAGATCTCTTTCAATCTCGATTGGAGATAAGATCTCCTTCAATCTCGACTGGAGATAAGATCTTCTTCAACATCAATGTCAATAAGAGATAAGATCTTCTTCAATCTCGACTGGAGATAAGATCTTTTCTGAGCTTCAACGTCAATGTCAACAGAAGATAAGATCTCCTTTAATCTTGATTGGAGATAAGATCTTCTCTAAGTTTCAACATCAACTTCAACAGGAGATAAGATCTTCTTCAACCTCGGGTGGAGATAAGATCTCCTCCGAGCTTCAACGTCAACTTCAATAGGAGATAAGATCTTCTTCAACCTCGGCTGGAGATAAGATCTCTTTCGAGCTTCGACGTTAATAGGAGATAAGATCTCCTTTAACCTCAACTGAAAATAAGATCTCCTCCGAGCTTCAACATCAACGTCAATAGGAGATAAGATCTCCTTCAACCTCGATTGAAGATAAGATCTCCTCCAAGCTTTCAGGAGCTTCGACCTCAATAGGATCTCCTTTAACCTTGGTAGGAGGTAAGATCTTCTCTGAGCTTCAATCTGAATAGGTGTAGAGTCCGAAAAAAAACTTCGACAGTCATTTTTTTTGTACTTTCTTCCTTCGAATTTCGAATTCGAAAGTGGGAGGACTATTATTGAGGATAAATCTCGCTTCCACCGAAGTTCAGTCTGATGCTTAGCCTAATGCAACTAGTAATCACGGAAGAACTTCGATCGAAAATTCTTCCTCCAGCGATCGAGCCCCAGCCGAACTCCTTCAATAGTTAAATTTCTTTCGAACTCCTACAGCGGTCGAACTCCATTCAAACTTCTCCATTAGTCGGACTTCTTCTGGACTTCTCCATCAGTCGAACTATTTTCAGACTTCTCCTTCGATTGAACTTCTCCATCAGTCAGACCCCTCCTGGACTTCTCCTTCCGTCGGATACCTCCAGGAGCGAACTTCTTTCGAACTTTTTTTTAATTAAATTCTTCCAGGAGCCGAACTCCTTTCGAACTTCTTCTTTAGTCGGATACCTCCAGGAGCTAAATTCTTTCTGAACGTCTTCTTTAGTCGGATACCTCCAGGAGCTAAATTTTTTCTGAACGTCTTCTTCAGTCGGATCCTCCTCTCGGACTTCTCCTTTAGTTGGATTCCTCCAAAAGCCAAATTTCTTTCGGACTTCTCCTTCAATCGGATTCCTCCAAGAGCTGAACTCCTTTCGAACTTTTTTTTTCATCAAATACCTCCAAGAGCCGAACTCCTTTCGGACTTCTTCTTCCATCAAATTTCTCAGGGAGCTAAACTTTTTTTGGATCTCTCTTTCAGTCAGATTTCTATAGGAGTCGAACTTCTTTCGGATCTCTCATTCAGTCGAATTTCTTCTGAAGCCGAACTCCTTCGGGATCTCTCCTTCAGTCAGATTTTTTCAGGAGTCAAACTCCTTCCGGACCCATCCTTCAGTCGGAATCCTACAGTAGTCGAATTGAGCCAAATTTTTTTCATATCTCTCCTTCAGTTGGATTCCTGCAGTAGCTGAGCTCCTTCTGGACTTCTCCTTCAGTCGGATTCCTATAAGAGCCGAACTCCTTTCGAACTTCTTCTTTAGTCAAACTTCAGCTAGATTCCTTCAGCGTATTACTTTTAGATTTCAAGTAGTATTTCTTTCAGATGGTTTCCTCTAGTCGTATTTTCTTTAGGAGTTCGAACTTCTCTGAAATTGATATATATCAAAATTTTTCACCAACCAACGTCTGCTTCTTTCGAACTACGACTATTAAATCTCGACGAATGGACACATCATGATAGGTGATACCTCTCTCTCCATAGCAAATTCCATGCGACCTCGAGCGGCCCACTATCGGATGATTATGACTATCACTATCAGTCTGACGATATCTCTCTCCATAGCAAATCTCATGCGGCTCCGAGCGGTCCACTATCGGATGGTTATGACTATCACTATTAGTCTGATGATACTTTTTTCTTCATAATAAATTTTATGCGATCTCGAGCGGCCCACTATCAGACGGTTATGGCTGTCACTATCAGTCTGCTATTGGCTCCGTCTATAAAAAGGGATCCTCAGATATGTTTTCTCTAAGCTCTCTTCTTCTTTTCGAAACTCTGCTGAACTTTTTTCTGAGCACTCCATTTCTATTGGCCAGAAGAGCTGACTTGATCGTCAGAGGATCCTGTCGGAGCCACCACCATCGATTTCAAATGAGATTTTATTTTACAGATCACCAATGGTGACCTTTTTCTTAGCTCCAGCTCGATCCGGCATCAACCAAATTCTGCACCAACAGCTATAGTTGCATTGTTACGTGAGTTATCATTTGAAATTATGTTTTGGGATGGTAAAGACCTTTTTTTTTTTTTTAAAGTTAAAGATGGTATATTGTGCAAGCATTTCAAAATAACATAAATAGTTATAATGATTTGATGAGGGCTTTCCTAAGGCCCAAAATGCATAATGCCTTCTTAGGCCACCACCATGCCTTCGGGAGGGCTCATATACTTACTATAAATGGTTACATGAGTAATTTTTCATGCATCGCATGCAGTATAATGAAATTTTTGCCCAGTTATGCAATCCAAGAGGGGGAGGGGGTGAATTAGATTTTGATAATAATATAAAAGCCACAAAAATATCTTATAATAGAAAAAACCTATATAACAAATATTATTCTCTTATTTAAATTTACATCACATAATGGCACAACCTCTAAACCCGCTATAGCTATAGTTGCATCGTTACGTGAGTTATCATCTAAAATTATGTTTTAGGATGGTAAAGACCCTTTTTTTTTACGTTAAAGATGGTATATTGTGCAAGCATTTCAAAATAACATAAATAATTATAATGATTTGATGAGGGCTTCCCTAAGGCCACCACCATACCTTTGGGTGGGCTCATGTACTTATTATAAATGGTTACATGAGTAATTTTTCATGCATCGCATGCAGTATAATAAAATTGTTGCCCAGCTATGCAATCCAAGAGGGGGAGAGGGTAAATTGGATTTTGATAACAATATAAAAGCTACAAAAATATTTTATAATAAAAAAAATTTTATATAATAAATATTATTCTCTTATTTAAATTCACATCATATAATGATACAACCTCTAAACCCGCTATAGCTATAGTTGCATCGTTACGTGAGTTATCATCTAAAATTATGTTTTGGGATGGTAAAGACTTTTTTTTTTTTTTAAGTTAAAGATGGTATATTGTGCAAGTATTTCAAAATAACATAAATAGTTATAATGATTTGATGAGGGCTTTCCTAAGGCCTAAAATGCATAATGCCTTCTTAGGCCACCACCATGCCTTCGAACGGACTCATATACTTACTATAAATGGTTATATGAATAATTTTTCATGCATCATGTGCAGTATAATAAAATTATTGTCCAGCTATGCAACCCAAGAGGAGAAGGGGGTGAATTGGGTTTCTTAGAAAATTTAACTTAAAAAATTGAATTGCAATATGTGCTTTTGAAATTTTAAGTGAAGTGAGATGAGTTAAGTAGATAAGATATAAGAGCCTAATTTAATAGGAAGAAAATAAGCACAATAGAGCAAGTAAAGAGGAATAAGAGAGAAATAATACAAACAAGATGATTTATAGTGGTTCGGTGCCAATCTTGTACCTTTGTTCACTCTTCAAGCTCCTACTTGAAAATTCTAATTTATTAACATATTCAATAGAATACAATGTCGGATGCTCAGATCCTAGCTATCCCAAGTTAGAAAACTTATTTTTCAGATACAAATCAACCTAATACAATCCGATTCAAGGTTTGGATTAATCTTTTCAAGTTTTGAATATCTCCAAAAGCTTGAGCTCCAAAATAGTAAAACAGAGTGAAAGAGAATGTACAAGTTTAGCACACTTAGCTCCTTAATGAGCATAATAAAACTTTTAAAAAATCTTTACATAAACTAGAGGAAGTTTTTAAGAATTCTCTCAAAGAGATTGAAGACTTGAATGCACGTTGAAGAAATGGTTAAGCTTGAAATCAACGCTTCTCTTGCCTAGGGCTGAGTTTTCTTTGAGCTGAATATTCACTTGATTTTCTTCTTTTTTCAAAGCTTTTAAACCCTCATTCAATGCTGGAAAATGAATAGTAGCCATTGGAGATTATTTGAGAAACATTAAATATGCCGAACCCCTTAGGTCGCCTCGTTGGTAACAGGCGAGAAGAATAATGTTCTGTATATCTGTGCAATTTCTTCAGGGGTGACCTATGGGTCGCCTCTTTTGCGATAGATAATAAAATTTATGTTCTATATCTTGTGCACAGAATCTACAGGAGGCATCCCATAGGTCGCCCCTTTTTTCATGGGATGCCTCAGAGGTCATCCCCTTTTGCATGCCAATTCAAAAATAGCATGCCGGTCCTATGTGCCATTATACTAAAGATAAAAAGATCGACCTAGGAGTCATCCTCTTTTATCTAAAATGCCATATATTCACTTTTAAGCTTTCAATCAGTTTGAGACCACCTCCAAATGAATCGATATCATCTTGAGAGTTCTTGATGCTTCCAAAAAATTTTAGTTTTGCTCCCAACTTAAGTAAATTTTAAATTTAATTATTTTTAACTAAATTTTATAATAAGAATTTCTTAAAACTTCTGAAAAGATATTCAAAAAATATCTCTAAGAATAGAAATCATTAGTACCCCTCTCAATTATTTTATGTTCATCAAAATCATTTCTAAGGACAATAAAAATTAATGTAGAATGCACAATTTTATCATATCGGACCGCTTAGCATAAGTAATAATGAAATAGTATTTAATGTCACTTAGCTTTTTTTCTTCAAATTTTTGTTGATGAAAATATTCTTTACCTTTATAGAATAATAAAAGAACGGTATTATGACTTCCTACTACCATATAACGCAATAGAAAGTTATAATAACCAACGAAAAGTCATATATATTATTTAGAATATCATATATATTAACAGAAAATCATGATAAGACAACATGAGGTCATAATAACTAACAGAAAGTCATATAAAGATATAACAAGTCATATATATTATTTAGAATATTATGTATATTAATAGAAAGTCATAATAATCAATATGAAGTCATACATATTGTTTAGAATGTTATATATATATATATTAATAGAAAGTCATATATAATGTTCAGGATATCATATATATTTACAGGACGTCATATATATATTCTTCATGATATCATATATATTTACAAGAAGTCATGTAGGACATCAGAAAGTTATATATAATATTTAAAATATCATATATATTCATAAAAAATTATATAATATTCAAGATGTCATATATATTCATAGGTTATCATATATATTTATAAGAAATCATATAAGACATCAGAAGCTATATATATTATTCGGGATGTCATATATATTCACAGAAAGTTATATATGTTATTCAGGATGTTATATATATTAATAGAAAGCCATATTAGATATTAGAAAGATATATATATTATTTAAGATATCATATACATTCATAAGAAGTTATATATATTGTTCATGATATCATATATATTTACATAAAATCATATTAGATTTTACGAAGTCATAATATACTTATAGAAGGTTAGAATAATCATAGAATATCATATAAAGAAATAGAAAGTTATAAATATTATTTTAAGATGTCATAAAAAGTGATAAATATAGTTCAGGATGTCATATATACTCATATAAAATTATATAAGACATCAAAAAGGAAAATGATATTTTTGTCAAAAAAAATCTGACAAAAAAAATCGAGCGACATTAAATGCTGTTTCATTATTACTTTTGTTACGTGGTCTAATATAATTAGATGATGTATTCCACGTTAATTTTATTAGATGGTGCACTTCACCTTAATTTTATTATACCACAAGCACTACACAAAGGCTGAGTAGTTATATCTATATTGTTAAAAATGATGTAGAATTATTTTTTTATATAAATTTTTTTTTTTTGCATGCATATTTTTTTAATAGTATTTTCTATTTTTTTTTTCTTTTTGCCTTTTTTGGCATGCTAGTGTGATGTCCAGATGCATGACTTGTTCAATCAATCACCATTGGCTGATGCATGGATGGTTGGTGATCCAAGCTATATCTTTTGAAGAAATCCAAATTCTAATATAAAATTCCCAGAAAATCTGGATGTCCAGATCTCATTCTCTAGAGTTTGGAGACATTTAAGGTTAAACCAACATATTCAAGTCTCTTCATGAGTAGAGATAATGATGGATACATTTTTGCATAGGTTGTAGCAGATGCCATCACCAAACAAATACTTAAATAGTGACAAAACCCAACTTTAGGGAAAACAGTCCACTCTACAAGTTTTTTAAGAAGAAAACATGACACGGATATACATGATGCTATTAATTGAGTAGAAAAGGAAGCGTATTTTAACCTGCAGGAATAAGAGGACAGATGAAGAGACAAGAAAATTTAGAAACCAAATTTAGAAACCATAGGCCTTTTTCATCTTGGATATTGATATAACCTGTGTAAGATTCCGTCCATTTACCATGATTGTAGCCAGACAACTGATGAGATCAACAAGCAAAATCAAAGGAAAATATTTGAATCATCAGTGGGACGGTACAACCTGGATGGTCTACCAGATCGGGTCGCTCCGAACCCCCTCAGCCAAGCTGGTTGGACCGGGGTGGACCGAACCCCGTTCGGTCAGGCCCAAGTAGGACACTTGCATTGATCCGTTGGCGCTCACGCTCCAATCCCCGTTCTTTCTTTTCTTTTGTTTTTTTTTAATTCTTTCTCCCAGACAAAATGGAGAGTTATAGCAGAAACGCACCGCATCCCTAAACCCCTACCACATAAACGAGAAAGAGAGGGTTTAAGGTCGGCGGGCGGGGGGCTTTAAAGGCGGCGTATCCGTTCTCCTCCTTCCCCCGGCCTCCACCGTCTCTTCTCTCTCTATTTCTCTCGTTTTTTTTTTTTTTTTTTGCTCTCATCCTCTCTTTGATCACATGAACTCGTTTATCCACCTTCTTCTTCATCGCCGCACTCACTTTTTCTCCCCATCTCGCCCTCCGAAATCCAGAGTTTGATGTGTAGCAACGCTGTCCTCGGCCTCCGAACCCCTAAATCAGCTCCCTTTCTCCAGTCTAAGAAGTGCCCCGGCGACTTCGACTCCGTTCTGACCCCAATCCCCAAAGAGATGTGGAGAAATCTTGCAACAAAGGCATCGTCTTCCTCGCGTTATCTGGGTTTCGCCGGCCACCCATCATCCATCCCCTCCATCCCCTCCATTTCTAGCTCTGTTGGTTCCGCCCGAGATTCAATATGTTGCGAGAGAAGTAGAATCTTGGACCTCAGAGCGCCCCTCAGTCATCGGTCCTCCAACATGGGTTTTTGCGACAATGGAGATTTGTTGCCCTATATCAGGCGCTCCAACTCCTCAATTGGGCGGATTTCTGGTCACTTGGGTGATTCCAGGTTCTTCGCTAGCGTCGCCGAGGCTGTTGCTTCTACGGACGTGGATGAAGACGCTTCCTCAATAGAAGAAATTCAAGGCATGCTGGAAGAGATGAGCAAAATTGAGGTGAGAAAAGGCAGTAAGATAGGTGGCAATCTTGAAGAGGTTCGGCCAAAACTGCAGCTGGAGCAGCCGAGGATGGTGTGTGGAATGGGCTCAGGCAAGTACGCGATTCTTCGGCGAAGGCAGATAAGGATAGAGACTGAGGCTTGGGAACAGGCGGCGAAGGAGTACAAGGAGTTATTGATGGACATGTGCGAGCAGAAGCTGGCCCCAAACCTGCCATATGTGAAATCTTTGTTCTTGGGTTGGTTCGAGCCCTTGAGGGACCAGATCGCTGCGGAGCAGGAAAGGTGCAGCGATCCGAGGAATAGGGTGTCTCATGGTTCATACTTCAATCAGCTTCCGGCTGACATGATGGCGGTGATTACTATGCACAAATTGATGAGTCTCCTGATGACGGGCAGTGGATACGGAGGTATTCGCGTCGTCCAGGCTGCTTGCCAAATTGGTGAGGCTATTGAGCATGAGGTCTGTATTTCTGTTTCTGGCATGTTCTTCTATCTTGATTTCACTGTAGTCATCTCATTTTTCCATTGTGATTGGTTATGCTTTTGCCATGGTGTTGATATTACCATCTTGCTTGATGTGCTGCAATTCATCTTCTGTTACCATTCTTCATTCAAGCAGTTGTTTGTCGCATATTTCTGGTGTCTTCTTGCCCATTTATATTATCCGTAGCCTGAGTTCGGGATGTAAGTGTTTATGGCTATGTTTCTGGTGTGAATCAGGTTAGGATTCAAAGGTTTCTAGAGAAGACAAGGAAAAAGACTGATAAGGATAAAAAAAATGAAGATGTGGAAGGTGCTACTTTAGCCAAAGAGCAGGAGTTTCTAAGGAAGAAGGTTACAAACTTGATGAACAAGCAGAAGTTGCGCCAAGTAAGGAAGATAGTGAAGGGACAAGATGACTCTAAGCCATGGGGCCAAGATGCTCAGGCCAAGGTTTGCTTTTCCCTTGGCCAGTACCGGTTATTCTACTTAGCTTTTGCCGTTATGTAGATAGGATTTCCCCCATTTTCTTCCGCTTTTTCAATTTTTGAATTTTCATTTTTAGGTTGGGAGCCGTTTGATTGAGCTGTTAATGGAGACGGCTTATATACAACCTCCTGTTAGTCAGTCAGCAGATGGTCCACCTGATATTCGACCTGCATTCAGACACTCGCTCAGAACTGTCACAAAGGAACAGCAGTAAGAAGTCCGACCATCTGAGAGTGTCAAACATTACTCTCTTTTCTATATATCTTGACAATAGCTTCCATCATTCAACAGAAAACATAGCAGGCGATATGGGGTCATTGAATGCGATCCACTGGTCCGTCAAGGGCTAGATAGAACCGTGAGTACAGTTTATCATTGGTTGAAGTCTTGTGACATTTTACTAATATATGTTCTGTTCCATGTCAATGTTTATTTTGAAATGGGCCTTAAAAGTTACTTTATAACAGGCAAGACACATGGTTATTCCTTACATGCCAATGTTGGTACCTCCAGTAAATTGGACAGGGTACGCGGTCCTCATTTATTCATTTGAAGTAAAGTTGTTGATTTACTGCTAAATCTTGACTGCTTGCATTTGAGCCCTCTTAACTAGTGGTGCTGTTACTAGTTATTCGTTATTCTAGTGTGTAATGCATCATGTCCATGGCTTTCAGTTCTGTAGTTTCTTTATAACTGCTGGCTATAACAACTAAAATTTGTACCAATTTTAATTAAGTTTGCTGATGCTTTTGGTTTCTAGGTATCGTTAAGGATCATCCTACTTTTATGGAAAATGATTGTTGTAACATTTCATTACCAGCATTCAATAGCTTTTTACAGCTAATTTGTCGCTTCTGCTGACTGATAGTGAATTAGTCAGATGTTTTGTTGATGTACTTCCATTTTCTTTAATATCATTATTTGAGTCTTGACAGGTACGACAAAGGAGGACACTTGTTTCTACCGTCTTACATCATGCGCACACATGGAGCAAGACAACAACGTGAAGCAGTTAAAAGGGCCCCAAGAAACCAAATGCAACCCATTTTTGAGGTTTTTCAATTTCTATTTTTATTATAAAAACATGAACATAACTAGAGAATGAATTTGCATTGGGCAGAGATAAAACAAAATCCTTGTCAAAAATATATGCTCACTAAAAAGTTCATTATGGATGTAGTTTTCCAAGACGATTTTGAATTTCCATTGCAGAACATTGAAATTTATGCTGATTATTATGCGCAAGTAAATATTCACCAAGTGAATTAAGTCAATAGTCACCAAGAGAATTCAGTCTGTTCATATTAAGTTGCTGCATCTTAGAGACGATCATATATGCTTCAATTTTTAGGGCTGTTCTTTGTTTTCTTTAACATGTTGTTACTTTGTGCCTGTACACATGCATGTCCGTTATGGGATGCATGTATGGAATTTACTCAATGTCGTAGATTCAGATTATTTGGCGGTGGCCTGATTTGCACCATCTGTACCTTGCTTTCGCTGTATTTGTCATAATCCTTTATTTTTAAATACATTGTCTAGCTCGTTACCTGGAAATTAGACCTCCTTGCTTTGTTAATCATACTGTAACTGAACTTTGTTATGTACTCTCCAGGCCCTGGATACATTGGGTACTACAAAATGGAGGGTTAACAAAAGAGTGCTAAGTGTTGTTGACAGAATATGGTCTAGTGGAGGTCGTCTTGCTGACTTGGTTGATCGTGATGATGTGAGTTGAATTCATGGTTGTCCTATTTTCAGATACTAAAATTTTATTGTAGTAGCATGAAGGAGTTCTTTTGTTGATTTGATTATATATTCTTGGTTAAATTTTGTGACTAGATAGCTGGCTTAGTTTTTCCTTTTTTTTTTTTTTTTGGCAGATTCCTCTGCCTGAGAAGCCTGATACCGAAGATGAAGCTGCAATTAGGAAGTGGAAGTGGAAAGTAAAGTCAGTGAAAAAGGAAAATAGTGAACGACATTCTCAGCGGTGTGACGTGGAACTTAAACTTGCCGTAAGACATTATCAATCATGTTATTGCTATATTACAATCATGATAAAATGGCGTTTCAATGCAATATGATGCCATTTGTTCTTTTATGGGAGCAGGTGGCTAGAAAAATGAAAGATGAGGAGGGATTCTATTATCCACACAACCTAGACTTCAGAGGTCGTGCATATCCCATGCACCCTTATCTAAATCATCTTGGTTCAGATCTATGTCGAGGAATTTTAGAGTTTGCAGAGGGTCGCCCCCTGGGAAAATCTGGCTTGCACTGGTTAAAGATACATCTAGCAAATTTATATGCTGGTGGTGTTGACAAGTTATCGTATGACGGCCGGATAGCATTTACTGAAAATCATTTGGATGATATATTTGACTCTGCAGATAGACCACTGGAAGGTAGACGGTGGTGGTTGGGTGCTGAAGATCCCTTTCAGTGCTTGGCAGTTTGCATCAATCTCTCTGAGGCACTAAGGAGCTCCTCACCAGAGACTACAATTTCACATATGCCGGTGCACCAGGTTTGTTTTTAAATGCAGTTTCTGTTTGCCCTCTTTTCGTGATGAAGTTTGTGCTGATACCAGATGAAAGCATCTTAGATTTCACATGTTATTAGTGTTAAAATGTTATCTTTTAGATCAAATGTAGCACAGGAAATAGGATAATAATGTAGCATATAAGTTTGCTGTATGTTTTGTCACTCTTAATCTGCAAACACCCATCAATATATATGTTATGTACGAATTACAGGTGACATGTATGTTTTTATTGGCTACATTACGTATGCATGTTGACATTACAGAATTTCATATAGTTTATATTTGTAAGAATAATTGTCATGATGTTCTATGTGAATTATGTAGGTACTGTAATACCTTCTGAGGACTAGATGCAATCCATTATTATGGAAGGCAAATCAGTGATTGAACTACTTGCAACCTGGATTACTTTTCTGTGTCTGCTTTTTTTTTTTTGGTTTAAAAAAATACGAAATAGGCTAAAGGAGAACTGAACTTAACCGTGGCTTCATTTTTCCGCATTGAAGTTATTAGATGTGATGTTCTAGCTGGTATATCTTATCGAAGTTAATGATCTTGAGCTCAATCCATGGTTTCATTTTGCAGCTGGCCTATTTAGAGAATTCCTTCCAATTTTATGTGTTTGTGAATGCTATTTTCCCCTTGTCTTTCATATTATTCCCTGTACCTTTTCTCCTTTCATCGTCAATTCTTTCATAACATCTAGCTTTGGAGTGGAGAAAGTGTAACCTGGCAACGAAAAAATAATAAACCTGAGATAAGATAAAAGAATATTGCTGACATGCAAATAAAAAGAAATTTTGTATATAGATTTCAGAACTTCCATTTAATATGCTAATAAATTTTGTATTGAATATGCTAATTTCTTAAATCATGCTAGTACACATGCTATGAGTCTGTACCCTAAAGATATATATTTTTTAATTAGAGAAATCTAAGTGATGAACTAACACTTGCTAATATTGTATAGGATGAGAGAAACTAGAATAAAGACAAATTCATGTTTTAAAATGAAAACTTACTATTTTTATGACATTTTAATGCAAAAATGGTTACAATATTCAATAAATTATGCGAGAAGGATGTTCCATCAAATTATGTCCTTTCAGGAGGAAATCCTGTTTAAGTAATAGGGAAACCAATTTTTCACCTTAATCCATCCAGTCATTTTGATTTGAGCATGTTTGTTTATCACAATGCAAACATTTACACATTAGAAATATGAAATTTCAATTCCAGAAACTCATGTTGACTGCACCCTTGATAAAATGAATTTATTTAACGTTCAGATGGCTGAGGAAAAGGTTTGGGGGAATAAGAAGTACATATTTGAGTGTAATAATACTAACAGCTAATATTCAGCCAAGAATGAGTTTAGTTTGAAAGTTTAGAAGCCTAATCCAGTCTATACCATACTACATTCCTACATTTTTTAAAATATTGCGGGCCAGTCAGCTTATCACCACTAGAACAAACCAGCACAATATAGACACCCTTGTATTCCAGTGGTAACCTTGAATATTATCTAATACAGTACAAAGTGGATTGGCATTTAATATTGATCATTGTGAAGGATAGGGTTGTGCAAATGGCTTGGTTTTAAGGTATTACAACACAGCAAGGTTTGTTGAATCGGTTCTAGAGGGCATACTAGTTGGCGGCTGGTTGAGAGAGAGAGAGAGAGGGGGTGGGGGGGGGGGGGGGGGGGGGGGGGGGGGGGGGGGGGCTGGGGGAAACCCTGACCCTAACCCAAGCAAGAGAGGGAGGGAGGGGGGAAGGAAGGGGAGGGCCGAGGGAAACACCAAAGACAGAGAGAGAGAGACTTATTGGACCCTTGAGCACGGGCGGGTTGGGGGGGTGCTTCTTGAACATCTTGAGCAAATTGAATCATGAGCAGATGGAGGGAAGAGGGGATTTAAGCAAACCAGCCATCTCGAATAAGTAGCCTAAACTGTGTCGGTCTTGAATTGGTCCAGTTTGGTATGCCTCGAATTGGCTGGTTTGGCATAGTTTAGCCATCGTTGCAACACAATAATGGAGAAATAACCTAATAGAATTCCTCACAAGTTGTCTAAACTGAAATTTATCCAATTTGGAAGAAATGATACATTTAGGATATTGTTCGTGGAATATGAATCGTGAAGTGACAAAAATTTCAAGAGGGCAAAATTGTTTTCTTTTTCCTTTCCTTTTTTTTTCCTTTTAAACCTTTCACATAAAGGAACTGGAAACATGAGTTAGCCTTGGGTCCAAGGGGGACCTGGTTATCTTTGTTGCCTAGCTAATATATGGTTATATGATCCTGCTTTACATGCAGATGACAAGAATGAAATAACTGCAATTTCATTTTACCACTGGATTTTCTTTGCTCTTAGGAATTGCTCTATAACTTTGATGATATGGTTATGTAGGGAAGAATTGTAGTAAGTTCATTGTATAATCATGATTATTCAATTAAATAATATTTACTAGTTGAACCATTGTTTTCTCAGGATGGATCGTGTAACGGTTTACAACACTATGCAGCTTTGGGAAGAGACAAGGTGATATTCACATTAATATTTAGTTTGTTGTTTGTAGTGATGTCCTAATGATGGATACATTATCACAGTACTTTTTGATAGTGAAATATTATTATTCATCCCGTGGAGAACAAAACTAAGAGCAGGAGAGTTATTTTTTGAAATCACATAAACAATATGCCTTAAAAAAGTTTGATTTGTTATAACTACTTTTGAATTTTCCCCTTTTTGCTTTTCATCTGCTCATTTTATTTTGCTTTCTGGGGTTTTTCTTTCATCCTACTTTAAACACTTCAAATAACCTCTCTGTCACTCTCTTTTGTTGAGATTTCAATGAATTTTGCTCCATTGGGCCAAAGAGAATTAAATATTGTAGCTCAGTACTTAAGGCCTTGCTCTTGAGAGTTGAGAGAATGATGAGAAGCACATACATGATTATTTACATCTACTGCTGACAAGCTCTTGCTGCCAAAGATCATGTTTAGAACTAACTTTACCAGCTAAGATCATACTCTTTCATTATTTTTAATCATTTGATATATTATCATATGATCTTGTAAGGTAGAAATGCTATATGTGCTGTTTTATAACAGAGGTTTTTTCTTGTTTGTTGAATTGTTATATTCAGTTGGGAGCCATTGCAGTGAACCTGGTTGCTGGAGATAAGCCTGCAGATGTTTACTCAGAAATAGCTGCTAGGTATAGTGTTGTTTCGGAATGTATAGTTAATTTTTTTCAGAAGTCATGGTTCACATATTGTGAGCTTGTATGGTTCGGAAAATCTATACAATCGCATAGGAACTTATCAAGATTGTAACAGCAATACCTATGTTAAACTTCATGTTTTCCGCTAGCGGCACTTCAAATTCTTCTCGACCCTAGGGAGATTCTCTATCCAAGAATGTTGAACCTAAATTTCCTTTTTTTTTTTTTTTTTTTTTTTGGTATCCTGGATTATTGGGACCATAGCAGGATCCTTCAGCTTTTTTTTAAGTTGTTGTTCTCTACTCTCAGAATTACTTTGCCATCAAATAGTATCGGTATTATTATGAGTGATGAAGATTTACTTATTGGATGTCATGGCTTTCTCTTCAAAATATTCTTTGGTGTATTGACTAAGTACTGTTTGCCGGTGTAGTGCCGTGCTGTGCTGATACTTGGTTTGTGTTGTTATACGTACACCAGAACGTGGCATGGCAGCCATATGGCAATGAGGCACTGTTATGGTACATGCCAGTCCATGCTGACCAACATAAACAACCTAATCCTTTGCTGCAGTGTTTAAGGCCAATAGTCACCAGCACAAGTTAGTCTAAAATAGGCACTTTTTACCATTTTGGTGATCTTCTGACTCAACATATAGCCTATGGTGTGCTATGATGAGGAATGTACTTAAATCCATGATTTGCCAGCCTGATAAATATTTCACTGTTAGGTGCTGCACTAAACTAATTACTTTATGATTATGGAAGTCCAATATGTTGATTTTCCATATGTGATGCGAGTTAATACTTACAATATTCTCATTTTGAATTTTTGGTTTCCACTTAGTGTTGGAGAAAAGGCCTGGCAAGAATTGCAAAGTTAAAAGTGAAAAAAAGGGAAATTAAAACAGTAGTAGGCGCTAACATCATGCAAGAACCATGTGAAGGGGCTCTCCTCTTGATTCTAAGCTGGAAATTCCATGAATTTCTATTGGACTCATAGCATTGTTGTAATGCCTAGTGTAGGCAATACCATGTTAAATCCAAAAGCGTTAACCACATTCACCAGTACCTCCCAACATCCTCCAATTCACACATAAAAGATGTTCTTCATGCTTGTCCTTGAGTTTTATATGTAGACTTGACCGTGAAAAATGAAACACTGAAATGCATATTCGATATGAGCTTCCTCTTGCTTTCATTTTGGCTGCAAAATAATAGTAAAATCCTTATTATTTCAATTCATGTTTAAGGGATTTTATTAGTGCTATTTCAATTGAATGTTATAGATAATTTGTTTAGCTGGTTAATCACATTTGTAGACAGTTAATATGAATCATTGATTTGTGAAATTTGCTAATTTAGTAAAAATGGCATTCGTGTTTACGTGTGGTACAAGTTTAAAAACAGCAGGATCATATGTTTTTCGAAAGATTTCTGAACTATTTTTATCATAATTTTTGAATACAGGGTACTTGAAATTATGAGAAGAGATGCACAGAAAGACCCAGCTACTGACCCAAATGCCCTTCGTGCTAGGCTTTTAGTTAATCAGGTTAATGTTTTATCTTGCCTCTTTTTCCTTATGGCTTGAAATTCTTCAGGATATTTATGATCTGGTTGAGTGAACCATGGTTTTGACTGTTAGAAAAAATTGATCCTGTCACTGTTAATTAGATGTTTGTGGAGTTTTGTCTCATGAATAAGTGGCTTTTCCTTTTATCATTACATATTTATATGCTATGATGATTTACATGTCTTATGAATAAGTGCCTTTTCTTTGTATTATTACATATTTATCTGATGATACTTTTTAATATTTTCATGTTTTAGCTGATTAAAATGATCAGTTTTGCTGCAAAATTTCCATTATCCACAGAAGTTTTGCTTATGACACGTTTTCATATGATACTTGCATGGTGTAGATAGCATATCCAGTCATCAATAAGGTAGTCCATGCTGTTCATGAAGCCAAAATCCTACATATAAATCATGTTCCATCTTCATCCAATTTCTGTTCAAATCAATTTTGAGATCTGGAATACTTTCTATATCTTGTTTTTCATTTTAAACAGCCAATTAAAAAGTAATATCAACTTTTCTTTTTAATTGTTGATGTCAATGGAATCTAGGTGGACAGAAAATTGGTGAAACAGACTGTCATGACATCTGTGTATGGTGTCACTTATGTTGGGGCCCGTGAGCAAATAAAAAGAAGATTAAAGGAAAGGGGGGCTATTTCAGATGATGCAGAGCTGTTTGGTGCATCATGTTATGCAGCCAAAGTATGGGACAATACATTGTCATCTTCCAGTCCTTGTTTTCTTTTTAGTTGAATTTATGTTATCTGAGTTTATTGGAATCTGTTGTTCAACTGGCAAATCTTTAACCACTTGAACAGACTACATTGACTGCACTCGGGGAGATGTTTCAAGCTGCACGTGGCATTATGGGCTGGCTTGGGGATTGTGCAAAGGTATGTATTTCCATCAGTGCATGATGTAAGCTAAATTACAATATACCAAGAAATGGATCATGAAAAGAAATTTGCACATGTGCTCTTTTAGTGTCTTCAACTATGGCTAAAAAGGACATCCCAGTGCATGAGCTCCTGCTGCTGCAGAGTTCCGAGAGTGTCATGCAGCATTATTACCTTCACGCGTGTGGAGACTCTTTTCGTGTTTTGAAGCCATGACATTTGGGTCATAATGGAGCAACCTTACCATTGCACCAAGGCTTGTTCTCGGTGTCTTCAACCATGGTTATAGAGAGTGAATAGACTTGCAAGTGATTTTAGAATTGAATTATGTATGCTTAGAGAACCATTTGGTAAAAGACAGGATGAATCAATCATGGATAGGTGTTTGAATGTCTTATGGCAGCTGAGATGAATATATTATTTTGAGATGAACTTTGAATCTAAGCAGTTGAGGTGAATGAAGGTGGTAGGTGTCAACCTGAAATAATGCTAGATATTCTAGAACAGGGGTTTGAAATCAACCTGATAATGGCTGTTAATGGTTGATGTACAAAACCAATGAAGAAGCTTTTTAGTTACCGATGTTTGGTACAGATATCCTTAACAAGACATCCAGAATCATCTTTCACTGCCTAGATTGGTTGATTTCTCAAACGGCGTTAAGAACTGGCCGTTCCAATTATTCATTTGTGATGCTAAGCTGATGGCGTACCATCTTCAAGTCTCCATGACTTAGATGGTCACAGCTAAGATGAAGATAAATATCCGATGAGATTATCTTTCATGAGAACTCCATAAAGTTGTTTCCATGAGTCTGGGAAATTCAGTCATGGTGTGGGACACCATGACCCTGGAGGCTGCCAATAAGCCTTACTACAAGGGCAATAGCCTGAGACATAAAGTTACAAGAGGTTTCAGACTTTCAGCTCTTTCATGTGACATGGTATCATTACCGTGCATGGTAATGTAATGTGCACACATTCCATGGAGACTGCTGACATCTCTTTCTTTTTCTTTTTGTTTTCATTTTTAATTTCCCTATCCATTGTGCTTCAGGATCAAAAGTCTGAACTTTGGCATTTTCTGTAAAGCGTGATATGTCACTGACTTCAATTTTCCTTTATGTCTAACAGATTATTGCTTCAGAAAACCATCCTGTGAGGTGGACTACACCTCTTGGACTTCCAGTAGTTCAACCTTACCGTGCATTGGGAAGGCATCTTGTAAGTTTTTCTCAAACCAGATACTCTTTGTTTGTTTTCCCAGTGTTCATTTTGTTTTGATCAAAATCAAGAAGGCATCATATGATCTTTCACTCTTCCTGAAACTAACAATTGCTTGGTGAATTGAATTGCTCTTAGATTAAAACTTCTCTTCAGGTTTTGACCTTACAACGGGAAACTGACAAGGTCAGTTACTATTTCCTTTTGACCCCCTTTCTTCCTCAAAACTGAGAAGTATAAGTCTGAATATGAAACAATTCCATTTTGATTTAATATATAGAGCTTTTTAAGTTTTAATCCCTAAACCCTTTTTTTTTTAATTTTTTATTCTCAGGTCATGGTAAAGCGGCAGAGAACAGCTTTTCCTCCAAACTTTGTTCACTCCCTTGATGGTTCCCATATGATGATGTCTGCAGTTGCATGCAAAAGAGCAGGATTGAATTTTGCAGGTTGCTTGACTTTGGCTGATTGTGAACCTCTCATGTTGTTATGCAATATGAATCTCTTTATATCTTAATGTTCTTCTAATGTTTCAGGAGTCCATGACTCATACTGGACACATGCATGTGATGTCGATCAGCTGAACGGTATTCTTCGGGAAAAGTTTGTGGAACTCTATGAGACACCCATACTTGAAGATGTAAGAATGCTTTTCCGTATCCAACCAACCAATAAAAACTAAAACATCCCAACCTAGGAAGTGAATGCTGTGTTGCAACTTAAAAATTTCTCTGGAGGATGATTTTTCAATGTGATGATGGTCTTCAGCTTATCACATTTCATTATTTACTCCAACAAGATTATCTTAGAACCTTTCTTTTCATGTCAGCAAGATCTCTGTGTGCGTACGCACGCATTGACCTTTAGTAACCAGTATCTGTAACACATGTTGATACTTTGTTGCAGTTGCTAGAGAGTTTTCAGCAATCTTTCCCTACATTACGTTTTCCACCATTGCCAGAGCGCGGAGATTTCAATCTAAAAGATGTCCTGGACTCACCATACTTCTTCAACTGATGGGTCATGTTTAGCATTTCTTTCCAACAGCCTTGCTTCAAGCAGTGGCTGATCTGCTGTCAGATTGCATGGTGGCAGAGCTAATTCTTTTGCTGGTGGGCATGGCGGCATCAAAGACAGCTCTAATGTGCTGCTAAAATGCCTCACTTCTGATGTAGCAATAGCGTTCCATGTATTGTCAAAAATTGCCCTGGAGTGCTGACAGCAGAATTATCGTGCTCGGTGCAATGGGCTTGTATTCATGAGACGGGAGGCTTTCATAGGATTGCTTGAGGCATTTCTGAGGTTGAAGCTGACTAGATGCAGAGAGATGATTAGGTTGATGGTCAGAAAAAAATTAGCGGCCAGCAAGATGGTCTAATAATTCAATTGAAGCAGCGGGGGTCATTGACAACAAAGCCAAGCAAGTGTAAATGAGAGGCCAGTCCAAAGCAGCAAGCAGAGGGTTCAAGCATGAAACAGACATTTCTATCTGCATACTACGGATCTTGGCCTAATAAGGGATCTCTGTGTTGGTTATTGCGGGTGATATTCTTGCTTGATTTGTGATTTAGCTCGGTGTAACTTTGCAAAACCCTGCTTGATATTACAAGCCATTTTTTTTCCCTACTGCAATATAAGAATGTACCTCATTGATGAATTAAATCAAAAGGCAATGACGAAAAATTTAGTGCTTTTTTCCTCAAACAGAGTTTTGTTGTAAAATATGATAAGAAACTTTGTCAATGTTAATGAGGCTTATAATCCCAGTGACTGATGAGCTGACAAAAAGTGATTCCAAATTTTCTTCTGGCGCTGCATATGGATGAATATTCTCTTACAAACTGTGTTTGTAAGATTTTACAACAAAAAGTGATTCCAAATTCTCTTACAAACTTATCTCCTAGAGAGCATCAGAAGCCCGGTAGATTTGGATTAAGGCTTAGCTGCGTTGAGCTGCGGCTGCATGCTGGTGAAAGTCCCGTCCAAATACTGCTCTCTCTGTTTTCATGTCCTCTGAGGATTCCAAGTGGGAAGCCTATTGGTGGTTTTTGTTTTTATTTTTCCATTTATTTTGAAAGGTCCATTTGGTACAGCTTGGTAGGGGTTGTCTGCATTTATTTAATTTTGTGGAAAATATGAGTGACGGAGCCTTCAAACTATCCCCAACACTGATCAGTCCATATTTTTCTATTGTTGGATGTGGTTGTCGATATGGATGGCATCTCAACAAAGTCATCGTGACCACTAGCAAACGGACATTCAAGCAGTCTCCTGTGGTAGGTGATCACAACTTGCTGCACTAAGCATTGCAGGATGCAGTTGAAAACATGAAGGGGCTCTAAGAGCTTTGACTGTGATGTATGGTCTGGACATATATTTATCATTCAGAAAGATCACCATCCATCCAGTTAGTATCTCAACATTCAATAACAGTAGTATTACTGAAATAACTGTTCAAAAGAGGTGAAGCATGCCAAATAATCATGTTAGCATCTTGGATGCCAAGCCCTTTTCCCATGCAAAAGACCAGCAATCGGTGTTTGCTTGTCGAGTGCTGCCGCCTGCAACCAAATTTTTATTGGCCTTTCCATCTCCTTGAAAAATAAAATATAAAAAGAAATCCATGGTAAAGCCTGTCTATTAGATGACAGACATAACAAAATTTTCTGGCTTATTTGCTGCTTGACTCGTACACCTCGCAATTCAATAAATTTTGGAAAACATGAAAACCACAATAACAATAAGATACGCTGGGGGACCATCTAGCTATGTCCGTTTTGCTTGAATGTTGGCAACTAAGATCACGTCAATTTAGCAGTCAAATTTAGTGAATTATGGTGAACAATGGAAAATTGCAGTCTTGATTGCTGCATGAATTTACTCAAACTTTGACGGAACATATAACTTTGCAAACTAAAATGTGAATAAATATATCAGTCATAGTAACCATACTGCCTTTGGTTGCAGTGGCAGTTAAATCTCATTATTTATACCAAAAGCAGAAATTAAAATTTGAGCAAATGGCAGATAGCTTTATTATGGCAGAAAGTTCCAGTAACTTGCTAACATACTCCTGCAATTCTTGATCATTCCCAAAGCTAGCACCAGCTTCACCTCTCCCTCTGTTCCATAGCCTCACCAGTCTTTAACCACCTACCACCCACCAGCCACATGTTTGGTTCTTTCTATATACATAAGCAATCAAAATAATTATTCAATATACTTTAATCGCCATCGACAGCAAAAGATTTGCAGCCACAATTCAGATCTTTTGTTCATGGGTGGTTTGAGAGAACAAAAAAAATACTCAAATCTGTAAACAATAAATATTAAGTGGGTATGTTACGGATTGTACTTTCTTTTCCACAGACATATTTATCAGGCATCGAAACAACAGCTTCAAATTCAGCAACTTGCTGGTCTATTGCGTCAATCTGTCTGATTTACTGATCAAAGCCCCGATTTTTCTCACCGTGTTTCTCCATGAAGACTCTTAGTCCAGATGCAACATCACCGAAACCATTGAATTACTCTGCCACCTTTTGTTTCATCTTCTCCAGAAGAAATAGTTGGTTATTAGTTCCCTGAAACAGAGTGTGTTATTTCAATGAAAACATGATGGTGGCCTGAATCAAGATTTAGTTAAAAAAGGAAATAAATAATAATACAGATAATAACTGATATTTTAGCCACGGTTGCATGTTCACAGAGTATGAAACGTTCAGCAAATTTAACTGTCACCTTTGCAAAGAAATGACAGTTCCAATAACTATATAGAAATTTCCCAATAATGCAATTCTGCTTCACAATCCAGTTCATGGTGGACGGAAGATAAAAGGAAGGGAAGGAGAAGATTTGAGCAGTGAAGTTTCTTGCCAAGAGTTGTCATAGAATTTCAGCTCGTTGTCACTACAAGTTTCCATAAAATAAGAAGGAAAAAGAATCGAATAGACTAATTAAGCGAATCAACTGGATCCTAATTATGTGAACTTAATTTAATATCAAATGTAATTTTATCTTTGTAACCATTCATGATAACAGCTTATCATGAAAATTTTATGAGTTGAACAAAGTTTACAGGAAGACGACCAAAAAGTGATCTTTTAACGATTGGACAATTGAGTAGGATAAGAAGCATATCTTACACCGGATAATTTGATCTAATTTTGTTAATCCATGTCTGTCTCGTCAATCGAGATAACACAAAAACACATGAATTTACTGGCTTGGTTACATGCCCAAAGCATCCAACTTAGAAAGTCGAGATCTATTACAATCTATAGATTTTCTATACAGAAACACTATTCAGTCTTTTTCCTTATGATAAATTGATACACCATGCGGTGTTCACCAATACATAGTCCATGTCCATGCGACACACACTTGGAGTAGATGCCTTTATGAGGAAGAAGATTAAGAGGAGAAAGAGACTTTAGGATGAGAAGGAAGGCTTCACGGATGGACGGAGAGCGAATGATGGCTTAATAAGGAAGAAGAGAGGGAAACATGTGGATGGCGATGCTACACAATTTTTTTTTTTAAAGTCATGAGATGGATAGATCCGTTAGGAAGAGTAGTCCCATCCTACTTTGACTCTTTGATTTTCACTTTAAAAGGATTTTTATTCTTTTTTCAGACCTATCCCAAGATATGTTAAACCTGTCAGAAAAGGAAGATTATGGGATTGATCACCTGTCAATTACCCAGAATAAGTTAAGCACTGGAATGTACCTGATCACATTTATCTCTCAGGATACTGGATGCACTATCTGAGAGTATAGCCTCTTCTTATCCCCCTACGGAATTCAAAATAAGGACCTAACAGCATTGGAAATTTCTGTGTCACAGCTTTACCGTCACAGGTTGTAAGCCCCACCAAACAGGCGATTACGGGCATCACGCCAAGACGCCACACCGCTCCAAACAATTGCTTTGAATGCTCCACCTCGCCACAGTGGGAATTCCACGAGACACCGTCCCCCTCAGGAATCGAGTCAAAGATTTCCTCCATCTCGGAGAGGTGGCCGGACTTGGAGGAGGGTCAGAGGACAGCATTCCTCGAGAACATGTTTGGGCGGGGGATTTGGTCGAACAGGCTGCGAGCGTTGAAAGTGAGGGCGGAGTTAGAGTAGGAAAGAGGCATATTAAGCTTCAAATCTTACAGGAATCTTGATTTGCGCCCGTGCTTACTCGAACCAAATCATAATATTAGATGTGCAAAAGCTTTTAATGGTGCATGGTCGTGGTCGTGATCATGGGCCGAGAACCATGAAGACAAACCAAAATGGAGGGTGCCAGGAAATATTTAGCAAGATGATTTTTTGAATGAAGATTTTAACTATCGTAGGATATGAGGAATTGTTTGTTAATGTGCATTCCAACTGGAACTCATTATTTATAACATGAGTTTGATGAATCCCTATCTGGCAGGGAGCCTCATGAAATCTAACAATTGTCGTGGGAGATTACTTCTAGTATACTGTCATGTTATTTAGAACTTAATTTCACATCATACATGGTACTCCTCAGGATTTCCAGAAACTACTCTCAGGAGGACACCAATCATTTAAGAGTCACCCACATCCAACAAGAAACTTATGATGAGTGTCCAAATGATTAATCTTTGACAGTTGGATATAGATCATGGCATGTCCTCGCTGTAGCACTTGTACTGCAGCTGTGGAGCCTTCTATGCTCTCTTGTCAGTAACCCCATGTTGGCTTACCAGGACGCTGGTGGTTGGATGGACCCACCATCACCTAGAACTTCTGTTACCGGTTCTTCACAAATGTTTGAGAGAGAAAGAAAGCATCGAGTTGTTTGGTAAAAACCATTAGAGAAGGATTGAGGATATAACTGGATGCAATGGCCTAACCCGAATAAACTTTCACATATGACCTACCCTTCCTTCACAATTTATCCTATGTTTGATTGAGATCATGAGAGAGACGATGAATATGGTTAAAAGAATGAATGGCCTCTATTCATTGTTTGATTCAAAAAATTATAGAAAGAATAGATGAAAAAGGATGAATTGTCCATCTATCCTGATCCACCAATTTGCATTCTTCTAAATCAAGAGGATGCAAGAAAGGATGAATGAAGTATTGATGGATGAATTTTTACACTGACAAAATTATTGCTCATTGATTTTTTTACAAAGTTATAATATATCCTTACATTTTCATTCATATTAATATATATATATATATATATATATATATATATATATATATATTATATATATATATATATATATATATATATATATATATATATATATATATATATATACATACATACTATTAATCATATATTATTAAATTTTATTGCTAATTATTTTAATTTTAATACATAATTTTGATGATTATAATTAAATTATTAAAATCATCTTCTATTTCTATTTACTATTTTTAATTAAATATTTGAATAATATTAATTAATTATTTAAATTAAATTACAAATTAACTAGTTATTTATATAATTGATATATAATTAATTTATTAATAATTTAATTATAAATTGATAATAATAATATTTTTTTAAAAAAATAATTTAATAAAAATATTATATAAATATTATTCATCCTTCATTTTAGTCCTTCTATGTCAAACAAATGAGAAAATTTTTTTTGCCCATCATTCCATATTTCATCAAATAAATGACATCCATCTTCTTTCTCATCCATTCTTTTTTCTCTATTCATCCTTTTTTTTCAATCCATCTTTCGTATCAAAGGGCTAGTTACTCGTTAATGTGATAAAGAAGCTAACCACCTCTTTATCCTTTGCCTTAAACCGGACATGGTATAGCTGTTTCTATTAGGTTTCTCGTCTACTGCCTCGGTTGGAGGTGGCCAATAGGGAAGGCCTATACGAAGAAGTGGGGAATCTGGTGCCCGGACAGTGTTAATTGGTTCAGTTTCAGAGCACTGCTGAAAGCTTCATTAGTTAAAAATGCTGAAGAAATGGCGCATGCTGCAAGCTTCAGGCTAGGAAGTTAATGTTGAAGTATGGCGCCTTCCTTCCGGATTTGGGATCATTGGTGTTCAAAGGTGGTCTTAGGGCCAACCGCCACTAGATCTTTGTTGGATTTCGGCTGGTCCACCAAAGCCTGTCATGACATCAGGGAGATATTCCTCCATTTTGGAAGCAATTGGTTGAAGAACCACTAATAAAGCATCAGCCTGACCCCATTTCCACATGATCAATTCCCTTTCACCAGCAAGGATTTGGTCTGCAATCTAATGACTTGAGACAAAAGGACACGGGTAAATAAAGTTGCACCACTGAGAAATGACCGGTGCACTACGGTTGGCCAAGTGTTGCTTCTAATTGCTTCTCCTCTACGCTCACCAAGCACTTCATATTGCTTCTCTCTTAAACCAATCAAAGTTGGTTTTTGGAGAAAGGAAGAAAGATGCAAAGGGAAGCAGGGGATGGCATAGACTGTCACTCCCCCGGTATAAAGTTCCTCAAAATTCTGGTATCTATCAATAAAGATGAGTGTTTCCATCCCCAAATCTTTGGACCCATAATCTCTCTGCAACATTTACATCCTTGTCCCTTCACAAAATCGCAGTCACATGCAAGATATCTAATGAGTAATCTGGCCAGCCAACCAAACAGACCTGTTGAACGCCTGAAGATCACCATACCAATGAGATGGAAAGATAGCGTTGTCAGAAGAACATGGAATATTTAATATTCTTGTTCCTTAGTTTAGTCGAAATTTGACATATGAACTAGAACAATATATATAGAAGTTTCAGAGACTTGGGACATGGGAAAGACAAATTGGGACTCATTGTTTACAAACATATTTACCGACATCCTGAAATTAACAGAGAAGGAAAATTATTCAAATGTAAAAAGAACCTGATTTACAGGAGCACTTCACTAAACCCATTTGGGATTTTTTTTTGCTACATTACTCTAAGCTTTTGATACCAGTCTCATCATACAAGGATCCTCTAATACTTTCCAATAAAAGAAATGAAACTAGTACATAATATGACCAACTGCAGGGCGAGCAGCTCTTAATTTGCTATACAACAACGAAGCTTTCGACAGTGCTCTGAAATCAGATGCTACAGAGTAAGCTATCTTCCATACGCATTCCCCTTCGCCTCTTAGTTACCATGTTGCAAGAGCATGAGGCTTGAAAAGCGCCAAATGTGATAACCGAAGCTCGACTTCTGAATGACGTGTTGGCAGCAAACTCATGAAGCCAGACAAGGAGACTTCATGTTTGCTAAGGAACTCGGCCATTGTCGTAGTTTTATATGGGGAAGCCATCACGAGGTTTGCTGTTCAGCTCTTTTGAGTTAAAAGGGGGACTAGTATAACTCAATTGCATGACATTGTGAAGCTCGTCATCCCACATATTTGGTATCTGCAGAGACAAAAAATAAAATTAGGTGGTCCATAATTTATCATTTTGCATATGGTTATCATGCTAGTGATAAAAGAGAGTTTTAAAAGGACGAAACTAAAGGCATGATTTGGCATTGCCAGTCTGAAATAGATCATGCCAGTTTTACTTTATTCTAATCTAAAGATAATATTAGCCTTCCCTTCAGGAAAATCTAGAGCCTAGCAGAGATTAAAGTAAGTTGGAAATTTTCATGATAACTGTCAAAATGGCAAGAAAGAGTTGTAATTTAAACTCTCTCTCTCTCTCTCTCGCTGCACTTGGTTGTGAGGCAGAATCCCAACAAGGGAGATCAAACAACAGCAGTTGTACCCTTGAATGAGAAAGCATGAGAAGGAAATCTCTGGCCAGCAAAAAAAAAATCTTCTTTAATTTAGTTGTATATTTGCAATTATTTGTGACTATTTATGACTAGTAGATAAAATGAATGATACACTAGTTCGAGGAAGAGATGACAAGTATATCATCCATTTTATCTGAGCTATAAGTCTTTATTTGAATTATTTGAACAGGAAAAAACATTTTTATACTCATCAATATTATGGTTTGAAGCTAGATAGGGTGGACGAAAAAGAGAATAGGATTTTAAAAAAAGTAGCAAAGGAATTGCTACCTGAAACTTCTTCAGGATAAAAGAAACTAAGAAATAACCTAATGAGGAAGACAAATGTTGAATTACATTAAGAAAAAGAAACTCTGATAGGGCATGAGTCAAATTTTCTAGCTAACCATGCAGAATGTACTGGTAGAACACTCCCAACATATTTAAAGCAGAGGCACAAAAAAGTACAAAATAAATTTCTCTGACTTCACTATATGCAAGTGCTTACAATGGAAATATGATCCCTTCAATTGCTGTTGAAGATATTGAGCTTGAAGCCGGAATTAGAGCAAGTCTGGACTTGAGCACTGGAGGAGAAAATTTGTTGTCCTTGTAGGAGTCATGTGTTGTGGACGATCAAGAAAAATTTAGGTTGCAAGTTTCTTTTCCTCCATATAAAAGGTAGATTTATAGTTGCAATTTTTCACATGCTTAATATTTACTTTGCAAATTATACTGCAGTTGGCGTCAGTTGAATCGACATAAAAAATTGCCGGAGGTGGATATCTAATTTAAAACCCTAGTTGAAAGATTCAGTCAGAGGGCACGAAAGGCCACTCAATACCTAAGTTAATTCATTCTCCAGGCAATTATATACTAATTGTAAACAACTCAGGCTAACAATGGTCTGTTCAACTTATTGGTTCTTTGGTGAATGAAGTGAAGACAGAGGATAAAAATATTTATATTCTGAAGCTTCTCTTTTTAACATAAATTATCAGTGTTCTTTAAAAAAAATAATAATAATAACATAAATAACCAGTATTTAAAAAAAAAAAAAAATCCTTCTGTTTTCCAGACTTCAACCTTTTTCCACATGTTTAGATTTTGGAAAATGATATCATTCTGTATGCCTGTATGTATGGAATTTTTTGTTCCAAGCAAAATCAAAATCATTTAGTTTCAGGATGCATGAATAATGACATCAAATCATATCTTCATGTATAAGGTGGACTAATAAGTCTTGTCAAGAAGGAAAACCTGAGGCATAGGCTCTTTGAATCCATTCATGGCAGTCAATTGAGCATTCATTGCTCTCCTAATTGCATCTGAAGGGTTTCCCATGCCAGAGATCCCAAATTGAACCAAACCGTGTTGCTGCGATGGATGCAACTGAGGAAGAATCATGTCTGGTGAGAAACCAATCATAGACGAAGAAGAACCACCGCAGGACTGAGATAACTGTGACGCAAAGCAACAGACTGCATTAACCAATTATACCACCACAAATTTGAAGACAACAAGCATCAAGGAAACCAGATTTGTCATTTTAACTCAATAAATAAACCATTTGCATCGCAGGTCTTTCTCAAATTTTGATCCTACAGACATCCTATCAAATGATTGCTGATCAAACAGTAATAATAAAGGAGACATATCACATACATCTTTTGAAAGAATCCCTTCCATGTTGAAGTCCATTCTTGGATTCACAGTCGCAAGTTTCATCGACAGAAACTGGGGGAAAAAAATATATGATTAGTTACAACGCCTAACAAGTGAACACATTCTAAATGATTAGTAATATGTGATATTGAACAAGACTTCACGTTCGCTTGGGTCAAAGAAGAAGAGTCTTCCATGTCCAACAACAAAACTAGAACTATGGTTATAGAGGAAAACATACCTCAACTTGCCGTTGTAAAGATTGAACATAGTTTATGATCTCATCCAGCATGACTGCTTTTCCTGTGACCTACAGTTCAACACGCCATAATAAGAATGTAAAATTGAATTTTAAGTATGAACACCATCAAAACTATTCTTTAAACATACTTTGCTGCAACCCGGCACAAGGTCCTGAAGATACTTCATCCTTTCACTTATTTTTTCCCTTCTTACCTGCAACAAATATCGGTCCACCCAAACCAAATAAGCTTCTGCTATGGAAAACAAGACACGAGAAAAGTTTTGCAACCGTGTTATTAGAACCTTACTCTTTCTGCAAGGCTATGGCTATTGGTTGCCTGGCCGCGCCGTGCTCTCACATGAATATAATCTTCCTTTGGACCTTCTGTGCTATCTTTGACCTGCTTTCCAGTAGGCTTCGAGTTGTTCTTCTCAACTTTCTGTCTAGTTTCAGAGGTATCCTTCGTGTTTTCGGTTGATAATTGTGGGCCTCTTTGTGCTTGGTCCAATTCCATATCCTACCATCCAAAAAAAATCTACTCAGAAATCTTGGCTATAATTAAATGCAGAATAGAAGGAAATAAACATAGTCACGACAAATCTTTATCTGAAGAAGAAGTGCTATGATCTACCTGATTGGTTCTTTTTCTCTTCTTTGCACCAAGATCACTGGAAGAAGAATTCCCAGCTGTGTTGGTCAGTTCAGGAGACTTTTCTCGATCATCTTCAGAAAAGTTGGCCTCCCAACACTCGTTGCTCGAGCCCCCAACAAGGGAGCTCCCCTTGTCCCTTCGGTTGTTCAATGGACTTACGCTAATGGATCCACCACGAATTGGCACAGTGATATCCCTGGGAACTTCATTCAAGTGTAATTCACTCTTCTGGACCTGAGCTCCCGTGACAGCTCTTGAAGCATTAGAGTGTGGAGTTAAAGATTCAGAAGGGCCGAAGGCGTTGGTTATGTCACTAAAATTACCACCATTGAAGCAGGAAAACCTCGCAGCCCTCTCGATGAAAGCAGAATCAGCAGGAAAAAGAGAGAGGCTTGGGAGTAGAATCCCCGGGATGGGTGGCAGGAACATTTCTCTAGAAGACACTGCGACCGGTTTGCCGATCGGTATGCTAGTGGAAGCGCTCATGGTGGTCTGAACATCACCAAAACCCGAGTTCTGTGGATTGGCAGGGTGGTTCCAGGGGCCAGGACCGAAGGAGTCCACCACGGTGACTGAAGGGCATGAGGAGGAAGTCACAGGAGCACCTTGACAGATGGCAATGGGAGGGTTGGCTGGAACAGCACCCATGGACGGTGTTCCGAATTGCCAGTTAGCAGAGAGACCAGAAGACTGGTGGTTCAAACGATCCCTATTCCTCTTCTCCATCCCAAACTTATCATTGGCATCCATTTCCATCTATCTCTATCTCTTTCCTTGACGGCAAAATCTTAAAGGCAGCTATCTGAATTGGATCTCTTCTTTTGATGTAGAAGAAGAAAAATTCAAACTGGATCACTTTTTTCAAATTTGATGTCAGTGATCCGGAACAGTATCAATCCAACAACAGACAGCCATATCAGTGACAAAGATTGACATCAATGGCATGGAACATGACCATCCAAATGGAGCCAGAAAGAAAGATAAGCGGTCAATGGGAACAAGTGACTTGTTAAATAGCAGGGTGGTGCTACAGACTTTGGAGATCAATAACTTCTGAAATTAAGAAAAAGGAAGGAAGGAATAACGAGGGTCAGCTAATGTGTAAAGAATAATTCCAAGACACCTGATAGAACAGCACACATGGATAAAGAGGTCAAGAGCATAGAACTTCTTTCAAAAGCCGGTTCACCGAACCACCAATCCCAGAAGAGAATCCTCAAAAGTCACATAGCCCCCAGCTCATATCAGAAGTCATTGATTCCAGACACCAACAGCTTTATTGATCACAGGAGCAAAAGTAAGCAAAAAAGGAAGCTTTTTATGATATTAAACTAGCAATACTAATTCAAGATCGCGTGGTGATTAACAGGATTAATGGCATGGACATTGACAAATAACTTCAAAGATCACAGGTCAAAGGAGGGATTGGTTTACGAAGGCCAAAAATTAATAGCACCGGGGGTGGGGGGGGGGTTGGGGGGGGCAAACAACAGGAAAGGCCAGGGATTGGACACCGAAGGCTTCAAAGGACAAGAAACCCAGTTGCAAGGAGGGGTTGAAAAGACAAGGCAATCAGAGAATCCTTCTGCCCTCAGCAAGCTGAGAAGCAGCAAAAGTGCCTTGGTTTCAGAGAAGAGTAGGGCTGCCCAGTCCAACCCATTCAAAGCCAAAGCCTCCCCCTACTTGCCTTCCCTTCGCCACACTCAAAGCTCTGAAGCCAGCACAAGACCACACCCAATCCACCCAGTGGAAAGTGAGAAGAGGAAAGATAGCAACTTGAGATTCCTCCCTTTTTTAACTCCTCTGCTCTCCACTGAAGCCTTTTCCCATTGAAACAATTGGAAAAAAAATGTGATCTTTCTCCTGCTTGGGCTTTGCTTTTTTGCTGTCTTCTTCTGCTCAGAGGCCTCTTTACAGGCCTATGTCTAAATGTAGAGAGAGGTACATCTTTTTTGGCAGAGAGGGAGAGATACATCAATAGATGGAAAAGAGAGTGTGAGAGTGTGCAGCATTTATACCTCAGGACTGCATCAGAGAAAGAGAGAGGGACGGAGGGGGGCATTGAATGATTGGCACCGCCCTAAACTATATAAAATTGAGAAGGAAGTGGCAGAGAGAGTGAGAGAGAGAAGAACGCACTCCCCCCTCCCTCTTACCACCATCTATATATTCCGTAAAATAATTTTATCACACTTTTTTACCGTTTAATACATTGTTTAATCTATGTTGGACTGTATTAATTTTTGTTTTAACATAGTCTTTTATTATTTTACTTGACTTATAACAGCCTTGATCCATCGGTAAAACCCCGACGTTACCAAGTGCCAGGACCCATTATCTTAACCTTTTAATGAGCTCGGTTGCATAAATACCGTAGCCGTTGTGCTCCTATACAGTACCTCAACTAGAAAAAAAAAAAAAAAAAAGTATTTTCAAGGGTGGTAAATAAAACATGCAATGACACTGTAATCTCATTGTTACAACGATCAACTTATTGTTACTTTTGTAGTCAAAATAATGATCATTATTCGTCCAGCTTAATTATTTTTTTTTCTTTGATATACAACAAATATCTACAATAGCTGTTGATCATATAATATTGATGGTGATGAATAATAATCATGAAATTCCCATGATGGTTTAGCAATTGCTTTCGGGTGTTTCATGTGTTATGAAGGTGTTTTTCTAAGTGATTGACGTGGATAAATTTTTATTTCTTTTACAAGAATATCAACAATGTTTTCATTATTAATATTTTTATATATGCATAAATCAATATTCTGGTCTGAACATGATAAAAAATGACCAAATCACATCCTCTGTTCCCCATATAATCATTAAGTATTGGCCACATTCTAATTGTGCATTAGAGAGGTGCTGTATTTTTCTATTTTCATAACCATAATAATGTGATTATTATTTCAAAGCATGTAAGATTAGTTTTCTTAAGTGAGTAGTTGGTAAGTCTCGATTAAAAAAAAAATAAAAAAATAAAAAATAAAAAAAATTCTAACGGTACCTTTCCTCCTCTCTTGGCAAATAATCTTGGGAGGAATTGAAGGGCAGTGGTTGGGTTCGGTCAAGATCTGGAGGGATATCTCGGGAGATTTTGGCCGCGTTGGACTGCGTGCAAGCGAGATGCTGCGGAGATTTTAGTGAGATTTGGGGGGCCAGCGCGTGAGTTACCGCAACCGAAGCGTCGGTGTGGAGACCCAGCGAGGGTCCAGTGATCGGACGGCTGCTGTTGGGTGAACACTCGGATCCACCGACCGCCCTGCTTCGCTTTTTGGGACGTTTCGGTGGACCACCGAACCGTAGGACGACATCGGTGATTGGGATGCGTGACCGTTAATTTCCGTATGAAAGGACGGATTGGTCCTCGACCAGGGAGAAAGGTATGGTGTAAACTCATGGATTTGGACAGTCCATCTTGATGATCGAACGGTTTGAAATCGATGTGGATGCGAGAAATTCTGATAATAGATTGCCATGATCGAGTTTTTTTTTGTTTCCTTTTTTTGGTAAACATGATCGAGGTTGTTAATTGGTTTCTCCAATCATGAACCCACCCTCTCTCTGGTACTTACGATCGTTAATTTAACGGTCAAAAGTTGTCCTTTTGAGTTTAATTTGAAAGAAGTGTTAGGTTTAAGTTATGAAAGCTCGACGCGGCATTGGAGCCATTTCAGCCATTTTATCGAGAGAAATTTTATTTCTATTTCGATTGGATAAAATATTTTAATTATTTAAATTTTGATTTTTATTTTTTTATAAATTTTATTTATTGCTAGAAGGAGAATAGATAGAATATTGTTGGAGATAAATCTACGCCTGTCCAAGTTCGATTAAGACTTCGATTCTTAATCTATTCCGTTCGGTTGCAATTATAAAAATCGAATCTCAATCCGCGGGAGTATTCGAACTCTGAATCATTCTGAGATGGCCAATTTTCAACATTACAGTCAGATAATTCGATTGACTGCGGAGACCGATTTCGAATTCGATAGGTCATTGTGGATTCCTTCTTTAGACGAATTTGAACAGTCAATGCTTCAGCCCCAGAGAACCGGTTAAGTCTCTAGTTTCTGGGCATCCCGTTCGGTCGATTTTCTTTCGATAATCTGCGTGGCCTCATTCGGACGAACTTCCTCGGATCTTCCTTTTGGCAGAATCTTAGTGGAACTCCTGCGACGACCTCATCTTCTTCGACTCCAGCACTTTTTCGGCGACGATCAGATTTTGCACCAACAAATATAAATAAAAAGAGCTGTTTCTCCAATATTTTTGATTTGTGGCTAGAATAACTGGAATGAAGTTTAAATATTAGAAAAAAAATGGAGACTGCATTTGAGAAGATTAGAATATTTGCATCTCTTCTGTTGGTGCAGAATTTGGTTGACGTCGGATCGAGCTAGAGTCGAGGAAGACAAGGTCGCCGTCGATGATCTGCAAAATAAAATTTCGTCTGGAGTCGGTGGTGGTGGCTCCGATAGGACCCTCCGACGATCAAGTCAGCTTTTCTGGCCAACAGAAATGAAGTATTCAGAAAAGAATTCGGTAGAGTTTTGAGAAGGAGAAGAGAACTTAGAGAAAACATATCTGGATGATCCTTTTTTATAGATGAAACTTATTATAACTGTCCGATAGTGGAGTTGCCTGTAGCAGATTGATAAATGATAGTCGTAACCATCCTAATAAATGACAATCGTAACCGTCCTGATAAATATCAATCATAATCATCCTGATAAATGACAATCGTAACTGTCCTGATAAATGACAATTGTATCCGTTCAGTAGTGGGATCGCCTGTAGAAATCCATCTAAAGAAAAAGTTCGGAAGAAGTTTGCTCCTGTAGGAATTTGACTGAAGGAGAAGTCTGGGAGGAGTTCGATTTCTGAAGAAATTTGACTGCTGGAGGAGTTTGGCTTCTGAAGAAATTCGACTGTTGGAGTAATTTGGAAGGAGTTCAGCTCCTGAAAAAATTCAACTACTGGAGTAATTCGGAAGGAGTTCAGCTCCTGAAGAAATTCGACTGTTGGAGTAATCTGAAAGGAGTTCGACTCTTGGAGAAATCTGACTGCTGGAGTAATCCTGAAGGAGTTTAGCTCCTAGAGAAATCTGACTGCTGGAAGAGTTCAGAAGAAGTTCGGCTCCTGAAGAAATTCGACTGCTGGAGGAGTTCGGAAGAAATTCAGCTTCTGAAGAAATTCGACTGCAGGAGTAATCCGAAGGAAGTTTGGCTCTTGGAGAAATATGACTACTGAAGTTCGGCTCCTGGAGAAATCCAACTACTGAAGAAGTTCGAAAGGAGTTTGGTTCCTGGAGAAATCCGACTGTTGGAGTAATCCGGAAGGAGTTCGGCTTCTGAAGAAATTCGACTGTTGGAGTAATCTATAAGAAATTCGGCTTCCGTAAAAGTTCGACTAAAGGAGAAATCCGAGAGGAGTTCGGCTCCCATAGGAGTCCGATTGAAGAAGAGATCTGGAAGGAGTTTGGCTACTGGTGAAGTTCGGCTGGGGCTCGACCGTTGAGGAGTTCGGCTAGGTTCGATCGTTGGAGGAGTTCGGTTGAGTTCGATCGCTGGAGAGAGAATTCTCGATTGAAGCTCTTCCATGATTACCGGTTGCATTAAGCTAAGCATCAGACTGGACTTCGATGAGAGTGGGGTTTATCTCCAACAATAGTCCCTCCACTTTCGAGTTCGAAACTTGAAGGAAGGAAGTACAAAAAGGATGATTGTCGAAGTTCTCTTCAGAACTCTGCACCAATTCAAGTTGAAGCTCGGGGGAGATCTTATCTCTAGCCAAGGTTGACGTCGAAGTTGAAGCTCGGAGGAGATCGTCTCCAACCGAGGTTGACGTTGAAGTTGAGGCTAAGGGAAGATCTTGTCTCCAGCCGAGGTTGACGTCGAAGTTGAAGCTCGGGCATAATAGGGCCATTGTCGGAACCTCTCCTCTCACCTCGTCTAAAATGAACGAGGCCTTCGACTTTGCTTACATTAGGACGAGATTCTCCTCCTGTTCCTAACGGGCTATGGGGGCATATAAGGGTCATTGTCAGGGCCTCTTCCCCCATCTCATTTAAAATGAACGAGGCCTTCGACTTTGCTCGCATTAGGATGAGGTTCTTCCTTCTGTTCCTAATGGGCTGTGGGGGTACATAAGGGCCCTTGTCAGGGTCTCTCCCCCATCTCATCTAAAATGAACGAGGTCTTCGATTTTGTTCATGTTAGGACGAGGTTCTCCTCCTATTCCTAACGGACTGTGGGGGTATATAAGGGCTATTGTCAAGGCCTCTTCTTCTATTTCATCTAAAATGAACGAGGCCTTCGACTTTGCTCATGTTAGGATAAGATTCTCTTCCTATTTCTAACATGGCCATTTTTTATTGTTTCTTTTCTGTCATCATATAATTTTTGCACCAAGAAACCATAATATTAAAATGGAGGAGTTTTATTGAAGAAAAATTACTAGTAGTATATTCTCAGATTTTCCAAATTTTAAGATCGTGGGAGCGTTGTTCCTCCGAGCTCCTTCAAGCGATAAGTTTCAGACCGGATGAACTCCTCTATTTCATACAGACCTTCTCAATTTGGGACGAACTTTCCCTGGCTCTGAGGCTGAGAGATGGCGGCTCGTCGAAGCACTAAGTCCCCCACTTTGAATATTTTACCTCTGACTCTGGAGTTAAAGTATCGGGCCATCCTTTGCTTATAGGCCGCCATCCGAATCTAGGCTTTCTCTCTTTTTTCTTCCAATAGATTGAGGTTGCTTATGAGATCTTGTGAGTTATGCTGCTCACTGAAGACCACGATCCATGCTGATAGAAGTTTAAGCTCGATTGGGATGACTGCCTCCATTCCAAAGGCTAAGGCGAATTATGTTTCTTCAGTCGGTAGCCTTTGAGTAGTTCGGTATGCCTAAAGGACGTTGTAAAGTTCGTCCACCCAGGCTCCCTTCGCTCTGTCGAGCCTTGTTTTGATGCCTTGCAATAAGATTCGGTTGGTCACCTTAACTTTTTCATTTGCCTGTGGGTGAGCTACCAATATGAAATGATGGAAGATGTTTAGATCTTCGCAGAACTCAGCAAACCTCGTCCCAGTGAACTGTCGCTCGTTATCTATTATGAGAATTTGGGGCAGACCAAACCGACAAACGATTGACTTTCATATGAAGTTCTACACCTTGGTCTCAGTAATTTTTGCTAGTGGTTTGGCTTCGATCCATTTGGTGAAGTAGTCGATCGCAACCAAGAGAAACTTTCGTTGTCCGGATGCTGTTGGGAAAGGGCCAAATATATACATTTTCCACTGTGCAAATGATCAAGGTGCGCTTAGTGGAGTAAGCTCGGAGGTCGGCTGTCTTTGTATGTTTGCATTTCTCTAACAGCGGTCATATTTCTTGACGTATTCCAAAGAATCATGGTACAAAGTTGGCCAATAGTATCCTTGCCAAAGTAGTCTCTGTGATAGGGATCTGGCTCCTATATAACTTTCATAAATTTTCTCATGCACTTCCCATAATACAAAGTCGGTCTTTGAAGGTTGAAGATATCTTAATAGTGGTAGCGAATACGATCTTTTATATAACTTGTCCTCATACAAAACGTACTGTGAGGTTTGATTTCTGAGTTTTCAAACTTCTTTCGAATTACAAGGAAGAACTCCCTCTTTGAGATAGGCAACTAATGGGTCAATCCAGCTCGGCTCGAGCTCTGTCTGCATAGTGAGCTGTGATTCTTCTAAGCTTGGGTATTTTAGAGTTTCAAAAAATACTTCATTGGATAGTTCGGCTGGGACTGAGTTGTCAATTTAGAAAGGAGGTCGGCTCTCGTATTTTCTATCCTCGAAATCTGTCGAATGCCAAAACTGTCGAAAGTTAGAGTCAAATCCTTTATTTTCTCAAGGTATTTCATCATACTTTCCTCCCGTGCTTCATAGTTGCCACTAATTTGGCCGACCACTGATTGAGAATCACTATAGACTTGAAGCCGATCTACTTTTAATTTCTTTGCTATTTTTAACCCGATAATCAGTACTTCATATTCGGCCCCATTATTAGTTGTAGGAAATTCGAAGCGCGTACTTAGCGACGGCTCCCTTGGGGTTGACTAAAACAATCCTGCACCTACTCCAGCGGAGTTGGATGAACCATCCACGTAAAAGATCCAAAAACCTTTGAAAAGGTCGACACTTTCTTCGGAGAGGCTCGACTGCAACAACGGGATGCCGGTCTCGTTCCACTTAAGCTCGACTTCATCTAAAATGGTACACTCAACTATAAAGTCGGTCAGTGCTTGAGTCTTGATTGCTGGTCGAGGTCGATAATTAATGTCGAACTCTGTTAATTCAATGGTCCATTTTATAATTTTTCTGAAAGCATTCATTTGATGAAGGATTGTTCTGATCAGCTGATCAGTAAGAAGCATTATAGTATGACCCTGAAAGTAAGATCGAAGTCTTCTTGCTGCAATCAAAAGAGCATAAGTCAATTTTTTCAATTTTATATATCTAGTCTCGGCATCTCTTAGGATCCGACTTATGTAGTAGACTAGTCTCTATATTTTTGCCTCTTTTTTTATCAGGACCACCGCAGCGCCATAGGAAAGACCGCGAGGTAGAGAAACAGCTCCTCTCTGGATTCGAATTTGGCTAGTAGGGGGCGAACTGAGGTAGTTCTTGAGCTCGTCGAATGTCTTTTGGCATTCTTGAGTCCAATGAAAATCTTTCGGCTTCTTGAGAATTTGGAAAAAGGTCATGCAGCATTCGATCGATCTAGAGATAAAATGATTTAAAGATGCCATCTTTTTGGTCAGACGCTGAACTTTCTTAATAGACTTCGAAGCGGTCATCTTCTGGATAGCTCGAATTTTCTTCGGATTGGCCTCGATCCCTCATCTTGAGATCATGAATCTCAAATTTTTCTAAGGCTACCCCAAAGGTGCACTTGGTTGGGTTCAGCTTCATCTTGTATTTTCTGAGCGCATCGAAAGTCTCTTAAATGTCGGCGATATGATTGACAGTCTTTCAACTTTTGACCAGCATGTCGTCGACATAAACCTCCATATTACAGTCGATCTGTTCCTTGAAGATTTTATTGATCAAGTGCTGATAAATCATGCCTGTATTTTTAGGCCCGAATGGCATGATCCTGTAGCAGTAAAGACCACGGTTAGTAATAAAAGTAGTCTTTTTCTTATCCTTCAGTGCCATCCGAATTTAATTATAGTCAGAGAAGGCATCCATAAAGGTGAGAAGCTCGTAGCCTAAAGTTGCATCCACCAGTTGATCGATTCTGGATAAAGGATAGCTGTCTTTTGGACAGACCTTGTTTAGCTTCTTAAAGTCGATGCACATCCTCCACTTGCCGTTGGCTTTCTTGACCAGAATCACATTAGAAACTTAAGTTGGATAGCTGACTTCTTGAATAAATTCGGTATTGAGAAGTTTGTCAACTTCTTCTGCTATTATCTTTTGTCTTTCTGGTGCATGGCCTCGAATTCTTTCTTTCATTGGTTGATATTTGGGGTCAATGGCCCCGATCGATGTTCTATAATCTCGGCATCGATCCCAGACATATCTGCTGGAACCCAGACGAAGATGTCAACATTCCTCCGTAAGAAGGCGATGAGCTGCTTCTGAACTTCATCTTCCAGATTAGAGCCAATTTGCACCATATGCTCCGCATTTCCATCATTCAGGAAGAAGGTCACAAGATCTTCTAAGGGCTCATCCTGTTCTTCGGTAAAGTGATCGCAGACATCTAGTCCGTCAATAGGATAAGGGTTGGACTGTGCTTCATTTTGCAGGATAATTGAGTAGCAGTGCCTTGCCAGAGCTTGATCTTTCCTGACCTCTCCAATTTCATAACTTGTCGAAAATTTCATCTTCAAATAATAAGTGGACACCACCGCCCGAAGTGCATTTAAACCAGATCGACCGAGAATTACATTGTAAGCGAAGGAAACCTTTATTACCAAAAAATTTACCTGCGCTCTGGATTATTTTGGATATTATCCGACAGTCACAACTAGAGTCATTACACCTTCAACTGATACTACAGCACCAGCAAAGCCTACTAGAAAAAGTTTATTGGTCCAAGCTGACTATTAGATTTTGACATTTTGAAGAAAGCATCATAAAATAAGACGTCAGCCGAACTTTCATTATCAACTAAGATGCGACGTATATCATAGTTTGCTATATTTAAAGAGACTATAACTGCATCATTGTATGAAAATTATACTCCCCATGCATCTTCCTCAGTGAAAGTTATGGGTTCTTCAGCCCTCCATATTTTCATCGATCCTCCAGATTCACTGGCCTCTTCTCGCTGAAGTTCCCCAGAGATAGTGATGATGATGTCGAGAGGCAATCGATCTTCTTATTATTTCTTCCTCCTTAGTGGTTCAGGCTGTGGTAGTGCCCTTGGCCGATCTTCTCTTACTTCAGACCGACGTCTAAGAAATCGATCCAGCTGACCTCTCCTGATGAGCTTCTTAATCTCGTCTTGGAGCTAAATACATTCTTCAGTATCATGACCATGGTCACGATGGTAGAGACAGTATTTGTTAGGATTGCACTTGCCGGGGTGAGTGCTCATCCTTTCTGACTTCGATAGTTTGTCCTTGATCTCCATCAATACTTACATTTTTGGAGCATTGAGGAGGACGTAGTTATGAAATCTTCTTGGAGGAGAACTTCGTCGTGCTCTTCTATCGGGACTTCTTTGATGACGAGCTTGAGGAGTTCGGACTCGCTTGCGCTCAGAGGGAGTTCATGAGCGCGGCCGAACTTCATTCAGCCCACTATCAACTATGGATTTATTAAATTCGCCTACCTATCGTTCTCCTGTGGCTTTCTTATCCTTTAATTTGAAGGTTTTCTTTGCTCTAACATATTTTTCACCCCGAGCTAGCAGATCGATAAAGTCCCTGGGATACTTCTTCTCCAAGAAGAACAATAAATCATTTTTCTGAAGGTCGTCCTTGAGTGCGGCCATTGCAATAGACTGATTCAGATTTCGGACCTTCAATGTAGCAGCATTAAATCGGATGACATAAGTCCGAATAGATTCTTCCTCCTTTTGCTTGATATGCATCAAAAAATTTGAACCTTGGCGCAGACATCGGTTGCTGATGAAGTGAGCCACAAATTGATGGCTCATCTGATCAAATGAGAAGATCGTACCTGACTTCAATGCCGAGTATCAGTTTCTTGCTGCTCTCTTTAAAGTGGACAAAAAAGCTCGGCATAAGATGGCGTCTGGTGCACCATGGAGCAGCATCATGGTTTGGAAGGTCTCAAGGTGATCGACCGGATCAGAGGTTCTATCGTAGCTTTTAAATTGAAGAAGTTTAAAGTTCGACGGAACGGGCTCTTGCATAATCCTCTGAGAAAAAGAAGGATGAGTGCAAATATTATTATTATGTGTGGAAGGAGTATGATGGAGCTCTTCAATCCATCGGCTCATTTCTTGGAGCCTTTGATTAAGAAGATCTTTACGATCATTGATCTTCAGAGTTTTTTGATGGGATGGAGGCAAAGCTGACCCCGAGGTCGAATCATAATTTGAGCAATGCTCTCCACCCTCCATTTTCCCTTTTCGAAGGTCATCAGTCGGCTAACCCGAATCAACCGTTCTTCGATCGAATCATGGGGCTCTGAAAAAGCCTGCTCTAGCCAAATTTGCATCGAAATCTATCGATGTAGGCCTGCATCACCTTCATGAGACCATGGATTGTTGGACCAGCAAGTTGAACTGCTTTGTATTCACCATGGCTGCAAGGGGAGCTTGAGTTACTGGAGCTAGAGCGGGAACGGATGTATCTGGATGGGATCTGACTGTAGAGGTCGTTAATCACCAAGTCGAAGCTTTTCTAAAAGGTATTTTTTTTGGAAAGAACTTTAGAGAGAAAGAAAAGAAATCGCTGCTGAGCACTCATTTAAGATCAAGAAAATCTCAGGAACAGAAGGCCCTTCCTCTAGCATCAATTCTGTTGGTACAGAATTTGGTTGACGTCGGATCGAGTTAGAGTCGAGGAAGACGAGGTCGCCGTCGATGATCTGTAAAATAAAGTTTCATCCAGAGTCGATGGTGGTGGCTCCGATAGAACCCTCCGACGATTAAGCTAGCTCTTCTGTCCAATAGAAATGGAGTGCTCAGGAAAGAGTTCGACAGAGTTTTGGGAAGAAGAAGAGAGCTTAGAGAAAATATATTTGGAGGATCACTTTTTATAAACGAAACTTGTTGTAACTGTTCGGTAGTGGGGTTATCTGTAGCAGACTAATAAATGACAGTCGTAATCATCCTGATAAATACCATCATAATCGTCCTGATAAATGACAATCATAACTATCCTGATCAATGATAATTATAATCGTTCAGTAGTGGGATCGTCTGTAGGAATCTATCTGAAGAAAAAGTCTAAAAAGAGTTCGGCTCCTGTAGGAATCTGATTGAAGAAAAAGTCTAGAAGGAGTTCGACTCTTAGAGAAATCTGACTGCTGAAGGAGTTCGAAAGGAGTTTGACTTCTGAAGAAATCTGACTGCTGGAGGAGTTTGACTTCTGAAGAAATTCAACTGCTGGAGTAATCCAAAAGGAGTTCAGCTCCTGAAAAAATCTGACTGCTGGAGGAGTTCGACTTCTAAAGAAATCCGACTGCTGGAGTAATTCAAAAAAGCCTACTCTAGTCGAATTTATGTCAGAACTTACCGATGTATGGCCTGCACCGCCTCCATGAGATCACGGACTTATTGGACCAACAAGTTGAATTGCTCCGCATCCACCATAGCTGCAGATGGAGCTTGAGTTATCGAAGCTAGAGTGGGAACGGATGTATCTGGATGGGATCTGGCTGTAGAGGCCGTTGATCATCGAGTCGAAGCTTTCTTGGGAGGTATTTTTTTTTTAGAAGAGCTTTAGAGAGAAAGAAGAGAGATCATTACTGAGCACTCCTTTAAGATTAAGAAAATCTCAGAAATAGAGGGTCCTTTCTCTAACGCCAATTATGTTGGTACAAAATTTGGTTGACATTGGATCGAGCTAGAGTTGAGGAAGATGAGGTCGCCGTCGATGATCTGCAAAATAAAATTTCATCCGAAGTCGGTGGTGGTGGCTCCGACAGAATTCTCCGATGATCAAGTCAGCTTTTCTGGCCAACAAAAATAGAGTGCTCAGAAAAAAATTTGGCAGAATTTTGGAAAGAAGAAGAGAGCTTAGAGAAAACATATCTGGAGGATCTCTTTTTATAGACAAAACTTGTTGTAACTGTTCGATAGTGAGATTGTCTATAGCATATTGATAAATAACAATCATAACTGTCCTGATAAATGACAGTCATAACCGTCCTGATAAATATCAATCATAATCGTCCTGATAAATGACAATCGTAACTGTTCTGATAAATGATAATTGTAACCGTTCAATAGTGGGATCGTTTATAGAAATCCATCTAAAGAAAAACTTCGGAAGAAGTTTGGCTCCTGTAGAAATCTGATTGAAGAAGAAGTCCGAAAGAAGTTTGACTTCTGAAAAAATCTGACTGTTGGAGAAGTTCGAAAGAAGTTCGGCTTCTGAAGAAATTCGACTGCTGGAGTAATTCGGAAGGAGTTTGGCTTCTGAATAAATTTGACTGCTGGAGTAATCCGAAAGAAGTTCGACTTCTGAAGAAATTTGACTGCTGGAGGAGTTCGGAAGAAGTTCGATTCCTGAAGAAATTTGACTGCTGGAGGAGTTTGGAAGGAGTTCGGCTCCTGGAGAAATCCGACTGCTCGAGTAATTCAAAAGGAGTTCGGCTCCTGGAGAAATTCGACTGTTGGAGTAATTCAGAGGGAGTTTGGCTCCTAGAGAAATTCGACTGCTAGAGGAGTTCGAAAAAAGTTCAGCTCCTGAAGAAATTCAACTGCTTGAGTAATCTGAAAGGAGTTCGGCTCTTGAAGAAATTCGATTGCTGGAGTAATTCGACTTCTGAAGAAATTCGACTGCTGGAGGAGTTTGGTTCCTGAAGAAATCTGACTACTGGAGGAGTTCGACTCCTGGAGGAGTTCGACTCCTGGAGTAATCCAAAAGAAGTTCGGCTCCTAAAAAAATCTGACTGCTGTAGGAGTTCGAAAGAAGTTCGGCTCCTGAAGAAATTCGACTGCTGGAGTAATTCGGAAGAAGTTCGGCTTCTGAATAAATTCGACTGCTGGAGTAATCCGAAAGAAGTTCGACTTCTGAAGAAATCTGACTGCTGAAGGAGTTCGGAAGAAGTTTGATTCCTGGAGAAATCCGACTGCTGGAGGAGTTTAGAAGGAGTTCGACTTCTGGAGAAATCCGACTGCTCGAGTAATCCAAAAGAAGTTTGGCTCCTGGAGAAATTCGACTATTGGAGTAATTCAGAGGGAGTTTGACTCCTGAAGAAATTCGACTGCCGGAGGAGTTTGAAAAGAGTTCAGCTCCTGGAGAAATCCGACTGCTGGAGTAATCTGGAAGGAGTTCGACTCTTGCAGAAATTCGATTGCTGGAGTAATCCGAAAGGAGTTCGGCTCCTGGAGAAATTCGACTGCCGGAAGAGTTCGGAAGGAATTCAATTTTCATAGAAGTCCGACTGAAGAAAAAATCTGGAAGGAGTTCGATTGAAGGAGAGATACGGAAGGAGTTCGGCTGCTAGAAAAGTTCGGCTGGAGCTCGACCGCTGAGGAGTTCGGTTGGGGTTCGATCGTTGGAGGAGTTCGATTGGGTTCGATCGCTGGGAAGAAAATTTTCGATTGAAGCTCTTCCGTGATTATCAGTTGTATTAGACTAAGCATCAAACTGAACTTCGACGGAAGCAGAGTTTTTCTCCAACACCCTCGAAATGAAATAAGAATGGGATTCGCTCCAAACAAATGGTAGAACGTGAGTTACTCGTTCCAGAGTCTAATTCATGTCAATCAAACATACCCTAAATTCCATTTGATTTCAATTCCAGTCATCAACAAAATATATCAAAGGATATGATTATCCCGATTCCCATTCTAATCGGTTCCAATTTCAATCACAAACCAGAATGCGATGGATCTACTCAAACTAGATCAAGTTAGAGTAACCCAACGATTTCACATAACTTAGGTGTCGGCTATGCTTAAGGTTAGGCACCATGGATCTTTCTCGGTCGGTCGATTACTAAAGTGAGAGCTAGGCTAGTCCAACAGATATAGGCTAGTCTTTGATTAGACTGAACGCATGTAAATGGTTAGGGTTAAGCAATGGTTCACCATCAGCGCAGGTCGGTCCTGGTCCAGCATTTATTGTACCCTACCTAACTGTTTCCTTGCCGCCACATCAATTCTTTGGGAAGGAATTTAGATGGCACATTAGTTATCTTGGTATCCAAGAATCATGCAAAGTCTATAGCGCCATAAATTGATTTGTCTCAATCAATTAATCATTTGATCAGGGCCTCTATATGGGATGTAACTGACTCATTCCATAGAATGGTCTGAGAGTTACATTAGTATCTTTCTACCTACTTATACTCATTAAAGTTTCTTTTCAAATGGTCCTTCATTAGATGCCATCCTACCGTCCGCAACCCGAAGACCGTATACTTCCAAAAACTACGAGGCAACCGAAGGCATGCATCCAAGTTGATCATGGCAGGATATTTAACAGAAAAAGATAATTACAGCAATATGGGATTAAGGGTTAATACTCATGTTAATGCTTTAACATGACCTCTTGCGCAGGACAAACCCTGCTTAAGCTCATTAACTTGACTAATTTTCTGGTCAACTCAAAACTCACCAATGAACATCGAGATATGTGCTCTGATTTTTTCTGTAAACTGTTTTGAGCTATAATAAATGAATACAGGAAAAGATTTATCAATAATTTTTAGAATTTTATTATATGCTTATCTCAGTTTTGATATATTTTTGATGTTTCGATTTTTTTTTTTTTTTTTTTTTTTTTTTTTTTTAATATGGTGAGGAAGAATCCATACTAAATTTTTGTTCTACAGGTGTTTCAGAATATGCTGATTTTGGTTAACAATGTGATTCGTTTATTTTGAGGATACATTTTTCATTTTCACACTAGGCATAGCTAATTATTTAGCATCTAAAAACATAATAAAATGCTATATTTTATATTTTTAAATAAAAAATATTATAGATAAATTAGTCAAGTCCAACTACTCGAAGAACCACCGCATCCCTGTCATCCACTGTACCCTAAAATCGTGCACGCTCATATACTCTCTCTCTCTCTCTCTCTCTCTCTCAGATGCCATTACTAGATAGCATAGGGATTTGAGAGACCCCTAACTCCAAACATTAGAATAATGAGGTCTGACTCACCCCACTTCACTAAATCAATCTCTTAGTCCCTTGTACAATATTAAAATGCAACATATGGGAGGACATATGACTTCAGTTGATCGAGTGGGTTTCACCAGACATTTTGTTCAGAAACTTTTTCTTCCCTCTCCCTCACCTTCCCGAAAGTCCTTCATAACATCCAAAAGCGCCTCCTGCTTCTCCAAGGGGGGAGGGTGGGATTTCAAATTCCGATGAGGAAGACAACCTACTTTCAAAGTTAGAAAAATGGATGACAGATTCCTTAGCACCCCTTTTAGCCATTTATATTATTTGAGCTATTTTTCCATGCCCAATTGGTTCCTCCCACGTATCCTTTGTGTTTGTTAAGTTAACCCACGGGCCTCTTACTGTGTGGTGGGGGGCCTACATGTTCGGAAAATGTCAGTGGTTATAATGTCATAAAGAATTTGGTAGCTAAAGTAACAGTTACCGAGCATGCAAGAGCTTGTTGGAACGGCACTTCTTTTTGTGAAGGTAACAACTAAACAAGCAACTCATCTCAAGCAACAAATCTTGGGAGGAGTGAAATTGAGATAACTCTCGAGCTTCTCCCTCTCTCTCTCTCTCTCGCGCGCGCGCGCGCATGTATATGCGTTTAACTGATCTTTGAAAAGCAAATTTTATAAATCCACAAAAAATATAATTTTATCAAATGAAATGAGAAAGATCCCACTTGATAAATTTAAAGCAAGAATTAAACCTGAAGCACTTTATAAAGCATTATTTAGTTGCACGCATGACTTAAATTTGTCTATGTTTTTAATCTACACAAATAGCATACACTAAGGGCGCTAGTTTTAAAGTTAACATTTGTAAGTGGAAGGAAGGCATTGATGCAATCCACAGCATCATTTATGGTGACATAATAACCAACCCTTTTATGCCACATGGCATATTTTTCGTTTTTTTTTTTCTTTTTTAAAAGAAATAAGATCAGGCCTCGCAGCATTTTTCAACATTTAAAACTAAATTTTGCAGAAGAGTCCAAACACCATGCATTTCGATGGTTTAAATATCACTCCCCAATGTGCTTTCGGATATTATACTCCTCCATGTTGATGAAGGTCCAGCCGTAAATGATTGGCATTGAGCTAAGGAACCGTACTAGTTTCATAGGTACACATTAAAATATTGTATCGTTATGCACCCTAACTGCGACGATGTTTCACTAATAATAAGACTTTGACTGAAATACTGCTAGCTCTCAAGGGCCTAACACATCTCTCAAGAAGCTAATAGGATTTTGGCAATCAGGTCCCTTGTTTTAGTCAATCTGAAAGCAGTTGTTTCTTTCAAATGGATCTCACTCCTTTTTGTAGATTAGATGGAATCTACTGAACTGGTGGCATTTGGTCTCAGGATGGAGATCTAACCATCAATATCCCTAATTTTTTAAGCATTTTGTTGTCATAACATGAGCTCAAGTCAAGTGTGTCCTCATGAATATGAATGTCAGCTTTGTTTTGCAAGGGATGAAGGGACATGGGTGGAGTTCGAATTAAGTATCGTCTCGACCAATAAAAATTTGTACAGCTAGTTAAGATGTTAACTTTATAATTCATGAAGAGGGGTTATGTGTAGAATCATCGTGGTCGTCGGTGTATGGACAAACCTAACAGCAACCACAAAAATTTTCTTTACACAACAATGATAATCTCCCCACCTTAATTTTCCATATAAAGCATCTAAATCTGATTTAGAACTTTCAAAGACCAAAAGCATATAAGTAATCTCTTACTTATGAGCAATCCTTGTTGATTTACCTCCCTCACTTTTAAGGAAAGCTGCCATCAAACTTTTCTTGAAAAGATCGGACCTCCCTTGCACATCTTATCTTTGTGCACATTTTCCACACTGCCTCATTTCAAATTGGACAAGTTTCTTGAGGCTATCAAAGATGTCGTGCTCCAAAGAGGAGGGTCTGTGGAAATGGCATCGGCAGTGGATGATACTGGCCGGTCTCCTTCTTTTGTGGCTGCTTTCATTACCATTTTCAGCCAACCAAGTAATTCATATACCAAAAATTGATGGGAGGGTTGATAGAGGCATTGATAAATTCTTGAAGAGCATCCAATCAAACAATGTTGCCATGTGCTACCAATGATTGTTGAAGGCACTCTGGAGGCGTCTCTTGTGCTCGCCTTTGCATTGCCAAGGAATTGAATCATGGATTTTTCGCTGTCCAAATCAAGATGGTTGTCTAACTGATGACATGGTTCTTATCTCGTTCACATCATGTGGATTGACATCTCAAAATGTTAATAGAGTTGGAAGTTTGGAATATACTTGAGAAATAAGAACGCTAGCATCTTTGCCTTAGGCTCGAAGGATGGAATGGACTCATCCAAAGACAGCTTGCCCACAACTTGATATGATTCATGTGATGCAATTTTGACCTCTAGAATTTTGCAGGCAGCGTAAAAGAGTATCAAATCATTGTCGCAGGCATCTGCCACTTTTAGCATCGTTCTTAAGTGTATTCTATCATATGTCCACCAATGAAGCGTAATAAACACACACTCCCCCTGTGTGTATAGATATATGCTTTGCAGAAAAGTGAAACTTACTCTCTAGTCATTTTAATATTTCAATAAAAATCTCCATGAACGCTCATGCCATTAGTAGCTTTACCTTAAAGCAAGTGTAGAAATAAAAAGCAAAAGAGCAAGAATTGGCTATAGCTATCATTATTTGACTTGAATGCTTTTAATTACGTGCTGGTATTTAGAATTCATCTTTCAGTTCAAGGAACTGACAAACTTTAGAGTGGGTCTTCAATTTTAGTCATTGATCTGATGTAACAAATAACAACTGAGATTGAACATACACCCACAGTACATAGTGGAGTCCTTGTCCAAACACATCACTTCCATCTCTTTGCAGCACACATGTAGAGTCCTTTAGTTTATCTCACCAATCCTTCCCGTCGGTCATCACCATTCTCAGAGTGACAATTGGATTGCATGGATTTGACATCTTTGGGATAGAATCCAACTCATTTACTCAAAGTGGAGCTGTCGTTCCTATTTCATCTTCTGCAAGTTCTCGGGATAAGCAGGATAAGAGCATTGAACACGTGCTTCTTTATCATCATCTTTTGAGTGGCTTGTATTCTTGTGAAGATTGATAGCATTGAAAATAATGGATAGCTTCTGATTTATTAGTAGATGCTCCACCGATCATGATCAAGCAGCAACGAGAATATACCAAGTTCCAAGGGTGTGTCACATTGGGATTGGTTCATAAGCAAAGATGACTGGAAGAATTTCACAATGCTTTATAAACTACGTGGAGCAAAACAACAGGATCGTTTGCTTGTTAATGTCAAATTTACACTTTAAGGTGCACCGATGCGCCCCACAGGAAATACCATTGTTTAACATCCATGGGAGGTTAATCTTTATTGACGGTGTCCAAGGACCTGGTTTTGTCATCCCCATACTTTTCTCAGGAAAAATATGAAAGATAGAAGACCAGGTTTATGTTGAGCATTTCTTTTCTTTTCTTTTTAGTTTTTTCTTTTTGTGCCTGATGGGAACCGAGGGGATTCTTTTTCTTTTTCCTTTTTTAGCGTTTGAGTAGGCCTAACCCGGAGAGCCAGCCCAGTCACCGTGGAACTTAGTTTCCCTGTTACACCCCTTCTCTGGTAGCTTCAGAGGGGAAAGAATCGGCGATAGATCATCCCTGTGTCCCGTTACACCAAAAGATCTGAAAACCTAGTAAACGGGTGAACGTTGAATATATACATGAATTTAGTGCCAGTCCTGGACCCAATTACACTTCATCGGTTTGAATCCAGCTTATAATCCTGTGTCTAGACATAATTAAATGTTATTGCGCTAGCTTTCATGACACCAGAAATAAGTTCTTAGTGTTTTTGGAGAAAAAGAAAAGAAAAAAAGCTTAATGCCTCATACGAGAGAAAAAGAAAAGAAAAGAAAAGAAAAGAAAAGAGCTTAATGCCTCATATGAGATACATATTCTAAATCTGATGCAAGAATCTAATACCCGTTACCTAATAGACAGCAATATTATAAATATTTTTTCTAACTTTAGACAATGAGAAAGAAAGGCCAGAGTTAGCCTTTAAAACAGATAGAAATGATGTTTGTTAATTTGGATTCTAGGGAGAAAGGAGAAGGGCAACGGGGGGAGAAAGGAGAAGGAATCTTTAGCCTTTTTGGGGCTCGGTAGCAGGTCTGATCACGGCCCAACATCAACAGACTAGATAATGTCTAGCTTGGCCCGGCCAACCCTAGACGATGCCTATTTATGCAAGCCTTGATGATGCTAGACCACAACCTTAAGCCTGATCAGAACTAGCTCGGTTCTACCAGACCTCTACGAACACAACACAGCCTAACTAATTGACTACTCATATTTATGCCCATCAACTAAACCCTGCAATCACCACCAAAAAAATTGAACTGTAGGCTGCGATAATATAAAACTTGCAATAAGATTTCTATCTTTTGGAGCTTAAGCTATCTCATTTATTATGTTCACTTTTTTGAGTCACGATTGTAGTAACCATCGTGACCTATGATACTTCTGATAGAGGCTTGCCTAGCTACCGTAGGCCAACCCAATCACAAAATATTGGAAGATAATTTGATGTCAGAATGTGGGATGTACCGGGGGGGGGGGGATCATGAATATCAATACATGTATGCATGTGTGTGTATATATATATATGCACACATACATATAGTAATTACATATGTATACATGCATATGTAAATGGACATGCATATGCATATATGGATATACATATGTATATCTACATACGTATGTATAATTTTGCAAAGGATTCCCCAAATAGCTCAGCAATCCCCTTCTATCATGAAATGTAAGACCGTAAGGAGTTATGTTCAAGAAAATTGAATTGCCTTCACAGGAAACATGGACAAGAAAACAAACCACCTTTGCTATGGTTTCAAAACCAACGTGTTAACTGGAATACAGAGATTGACGGTATAATTCTCTTCCTCTCCCATGCTGCAACCATGTTGCTTGGACCTATTGATAAAACAACACATAAAACTAAAAACAGAGGACAAAACGCTGAGAAAATCAAATTTGAAGAACACTAAATAACCAAAAAAAGTAAAATGAATTGCAAAATAGTGTAGACATGATCTTAATTAAAATTTGTTATTCATGAGATCAGACCAATGGAGAACTAGGTTATGTTCCAGTATATACAACCGTTGGTATAGGCCAATACCTAAACTGCTGCCATTTGCCATAAACCTACCACTCTCCCTCCATGCATATTTTCAACTGACTTGAGTCAGCGGACATCTAGATGTGGCCGCAAACACATTAAGTAATCATGCAAATGATGCATTCAAAGACAGTGCAATTACTTGAATTCCTGCAAACATCCTTGTCAAATGTGCGTAACAAACATGCCCAAGTATGTTAGTCATTCAGCTGCAGGATTGGTAAATGTGAATCGAAAAGCAAGAGAGGTATACCATCCATATGCTCTGTAACAAACAAAAGTAACATGTAGGGCACTCATTGAGTAAGCAACTTGGAGTCACAAGCTACAATCTTCACTTTCCCAACTCGTTCCTCGCATTCCTCATTCTTGAATGTTGCATCTTGTAATATGAAGGTCCACACATTGTCACAGAACCTGTAGGTGTGCAGGTGTCCCTGTAGAAAATACAAGAAATGAAATGGCTCAGATATCTGATCCCAAAAAGCATCAAAACCAGGGAATATGAAAAGAAAATAATGCCAAAAATCATATGCAAGAAAGTGATGGATATGATTAAAAATAAATTTTGAAACCAATGGGTATGATTTTCTTAAAGGTTGCTCACACATGGAAGTTTGGGGTGATAAATATAGAGGTGGCATAATTCCCAATAAATTCACCTTGAAGATTGTCTTATCTAGCCTTTTTTTTCCCCCCCAAGAGTCCAGCAAATGTACAACCCCAATATGCATGAACTAAGCCAGTCCTGTGGAACATATACGGGAATTTTGAACTTAACAGATAGGTTCTTGCATTAGAATAAAGATAAATTTGTGACCATTGGGCAAGCGACCACCGACCAAGAATATGCCAGAATTATATGAACACTTGTGCCCAGATCAATAACCCAGATTCAAGAAACAATCTAATCTTTTTTTTAAATCTAATCTGTAATTTTTGAATACCTAGTATCAGTAATTGCTAGGCTGACGTTACCTAATAATTTTGTACATTATGGACTAAATCGACAGGCACCTTGTGTGAGATGTTCCCTTCCTCCACGGGAGAACCACCAAACCGTAAATAAGATCAACTTCCAGCCACCCAAAAAGAGGAGATGGGGGCGGGGGGAAGGGCACAAAAAGCATTTTGAACATATAAAGCTAGCATAAATTGGGTACAACCACTGAAGGGGCCTGAAGCAAATAGTTATGACAATCTGGTGGAGCAATCTTGAACTCTCTTTTATACCCCACCCTGACTCCCCCGAAACATTTTAAAAAAAAAAGAGAATGCACAGACCCCTGGACGGAAAAAAGCACAAACTCTAATCAAACAACACCACTGGTATATTCAAGTTATAACAGAAGATAAAAACTTGATATCCACTGTCGAGTACTAGCACAGAAACAGTCTCTTTGCAGATGCAGGTAAAGCTACATACCTCCGACCCTCCTCAGATCCTGTGATAGGGGCAAGGCTTGCGCATTGGGCTGCTCTTTTTTATGTTCAAATGCTAGACCTACATCAACTTCAGTGAAGAAAGCAACTAGTCATTTCTTCCAACTAAGCATAATGCATCCCCATATGGGGAGGTCTCGTGTTCCACATGAAAGACTCCTAAAATCTAATGGTACCAGAAATATTGCACTTATCATCAATATTATGAGATTAAAACTCCTTTTATTTTTAGCAGTCCTGAAAAAAACAACTTCTTTAACATGATCAGAGCAGAGCTGAAATTTTGAACAATTCTTTGAAAGACCAGTGCTTATTATGGACTAAACTACATAAGCCAACCTTTACGTGACTAACATCTACCCCAATCATAGTAAGATTGTGCCCGAATTCCCACCAAGCTGTCAAATCTGCATTTAGTTAGATTGGATACATATTTGTTGCATCCTATGGCAATACTTGTAACAAACTTATGCTCATCTAAGTTCATGACATAGATAAATGACAACATCTGAAGATAGACCAGAGATTTAAGTGAAGTCTACTTGCTTATCATTTTCATGGATATGCAGAGAATTAAACAAAACAATTGGCCTGCCTACTCAAAGTTAGTTATATTTATTCATACTGGAGAAGAACATATCATAAAGCCTGAAAACTACACAATGTAATCTTTCTATCAGTGGCATGGCTACTAATAACATAGCTCATGCCCCATCTTCATTGGAGCTAAGCGAGTGGAGCAATGCATTTAAACAATCTCTAAGATGCGTCACCATACCAAAACCTACCAAACTCCTCAGCTTCCATGGAGCTCATACGATAATGAACTCTATTGTTACAATCGTCCGAGTCGCGATTCGAGTCGTCCAATTCATGACAATTCAAAGGCTGCCTGAGTCGAACCAAAATGAAGAATCGGGAAAGTAAAAAAATCGCTCCTAAATCATGAATCACAGACTCATTGGCAGAATCATGCGACTCGTAGGATCGTCCGATACCAGTGAGTCGAAAAAGGTAAGTTCTCAGAATCTCGATTTGTTGTTGGTTGTTATTTTTGGAAGCCGAAAAGTTAAATTTTGGCATAAAAAAAAAGGGATCAGATCTTGGCAAAATTTGATGCAAATCAAAGAGATTTGAAATCTATTCACCTTCTCCATCTTCTCCGATTGCTTCGAGCCTTCGAAAACTACGGCGAGAAGAAGAAGAGGTCGTATAGGGAGATGCCTCAAAGCCTTCGAAGCATCCCCGCAAGTTCGCTGTTGGTCCGATAGGTACCATTGCTCCCTCTATTTCTCTTCCCCAAAGCCCCGAAGCTTTTTTTTTTTTTTTTTTGATCGAACCAAAGCGGAAAGCCTTCTTCCCCGATCACCGTATTTCTCTTCCCCGAAATCTTGATTTTTTTTTTTTAAATCGAACTAAATCCATCTTCCCGATCTCCTTTTCTCTTTTCCTCGAAGCTATCGATCTCTCTGTTTCTCTTCCGATCTTCCTCGAAGCCACCTACGATGCTTTTTTTTTTTTTGATTGGACGAAAGCTCTCAGATATGGTTTCTCGAAGCTTCTAAGCTTTTTTTTTTTAAATTTGGATCGAAGCTTGGGCTAGTCCCATCGCCCCTTGTGTGATCTCGTGGCATAGCCAGCCACTTAATTTTTCTATCTTGATCGGAGCTTGGCTGGTCCCATCGCCCCTTATGTGGTCTCGTGGCACAGCCAGCCACTTAATTTTTTTATTTTGATCGGAGCTTAGCTGGTCCCATCGCCCCTTGGGTGCTCCTGTGGCACAGCCAACCACAGCTTGGCTGCATTTGTTACTGAATCTTACATTCGAGTTAAGGCATGGGCGATTCATGAGTCGAATCCCGATTTGACAATTTTGTGTAGCATTGCTTCCCATTAAATTTATTAACCTTTCTACATTGTCTTTGTCAATGAAATTAAAAGGCCTTCTATGATGTGTAGGATGCATATACCTGAGTAGGATATTACACTCACATGAAGATAATAAGCCCGCAATAGGATGTGCCCTGCATGATTTGAAGTAGGATATTTACGCTTACATAAAGAGAACACTTGTTGCATAAGAACTATGTAAGGCTACCAAAAAAAAGTGCCAGAACTGCTAGTGACAACCACTTTTGTACGTGCTTTTAGAGAAGCTAAGCTTATGAAAGCTTGTATAAAGAGCTACCCTGGTCCTTATAGGTGGGAAAAGCTGAAGGTTTTCTTTTATTCATGCTCTGGTTTAGAGCTTTCAGACAGTTTTCTACTTGTGGCATACAACAAGCACCAATCTAATTCAAGGCTAGACATTGCCGCACTTCTCTCATTAGTCGCTACAGCACATCAAGAACTAATAGATTCACCTATGCAAAGATTATCTGAGCATTATGACTTGAAATGAACTTCCAACTCCCATTCTGATCTAGTCAATTTCATATGACCAATTTATCTTTCAGTGCTGTATCTCACTCTGCCAGGAAATATTCATAGTGATCCTGAATGAATTATAACAAAGCAAAAGTTTCCACTTAATGTGAAAATGGTCTCAAAGAGAGTACAATTGAACCACCTATTGGACTTGGGAGTCCTGAATGTCATCATCTCACTGCCAATGGTGTTGCAATTTCCCAATATCAATGTTCAGCGTGTCCCCCCTCCTCTCCCTCAAACATTCTAACCTAATCATCTATTTTTGCAAATTTCACTCTAATTCATCATTTTCATGGACTGCCTGCATCTCCAAGATTTCAACCTATGTCATCAACTCATTATGCCAATAGTTTCAAGAACTGCATATTCTCAGTGGATACTAGCCCAATTAAGTTTAACATCAAGCACGCTAACTTATTTTCCATAGCCTGACCAAGAAGTCCATACCTCTGCTAGCAGTTTGTGCTAGAATAAGTCCAAGATCTTATTATGCAAGCCAGCAAATTTCATGCTTCTTATCCTTAAAAATTGCATCTACGAAAGTGGAATGTAACTCCTCTACAGCATATCTACACACTAATTACACTCTGTGTGCTATCACAGTCGCTCAATAGTCAAACATCGGATACCAAAGCATAGGAGGGCTTGCATCCATCCTTGTGCATTCACAAGAAGATTTGGAGTAGGGTTCTGTGATCAAACCTTGAAGAATGATAGAGAAGGAAAGCAAAATAAGGGAGGAGAGAGATTGGAATAAGAAAGGATATACATGGATTAGTGATTTGGATCTTTTTCTCATGGACAAACTAGGTTGTAGGCTAGTAGGACACTGCACAAAAGTGTGCAGATGAGAATAGATGCGTCCCATAAGATAAAATGTGACTTACACAATGATCCACCCATGTGCTTCACTCAAGTGAAGCATGACTTATGACAACATATGTGGAAAACCACCATATCATGGGCCAGTTCTCACCTCATATAAAGCATCCATAAAGCAAGAAACCAATGTTTTAAAGGACAGTGGCTTTAGTTGCCTAAACAAACACTTGGGCAAGGCCACCTAGGCATTTGCTTCATTGTTTCACACTGTATTTGAGTATGGAGGATGAGATAGATCTATGAATCATTGCCAACTTAATACTTCCAATGGCATACTATTTATTTTTTGTTATGCTGTATTCATCCTTTGCAACATAAATATTTTTCTGTCTTTGTCCTTCGATACTGTTATTTTTCTGAATTCATTTTTGATGGGCTGCTTGGACCACCAGCCTCACATCTAGGCACTCACTTAGTGCCAAGATGCAAGGAAGCCACCAGCTACACAGTTGCTGTCAACATTTTTTTTAATCATTGAAGAAAAGAAAAACACTGACAAGAGAATCTATCATTGATGACTCAGTGAATGGGAAAGTGGTGTGATCTGTAAAGATGGACAATAGTAGTGGAGAGATGAAGTTACCAACAAAATTATAAACTCTTCACTTACATTGTATCCTTCCAAAAGTATTTCATCCTCATTTGTTATTTGAATCAAATATTTTAAACATTTTATCCTAAAGAATATATTGGCTTAAATTCTGTAGTAGTCTGATCAACTATGTTCTTCATGCTACAATACTCTCAACCAAGTTTATTGCAGGCATGAAAAGGCCAAGACATGAAGTCACTAGCAGGAACAATGATGAATTTATTACTAGGTTACCCTAAAATTGTTGTTTAGTTATTGGAACCCCAGTTGGTTCATAAATTACCGTAGACTTGTTAATAAATAGAGATTGGAGAGAGCAGAGAAAATGGAGGTCAAGACATTGAGATGAACATTTCCTAGAGTGAGCAATAGTGAAAGATGGATGGGAAAAGATGAGTTGCATGACTGTGGTTTTTTAATTCTGAGGCTTAACTTTTCCTATAATATTTTTTAATCAATTAAACCATATTTTATCAAAAATTTGATAAGAAAGACGTGCTTCACTAAAGCATATATCATCAATGATGATTTTGTGATCACAGAGGAAATGATTTACTGCTAGATGAATGTGTCATTCAAATAGAATACAAGGTATGCTAATATAAGTGGATCACAATACACCAATCTACTCAAATGAGGCGATAATGAGCCTCGCAAGAGATTTTTCTTTTATGCAGCTTTACTTTGATTCCTCCATTATTGGGAGCTTTGACTTGGGCTCACTTGGCTACTTAATGACTAATGTAACCGTACCTATCTCCTTTATACTAAGCCTTCTATACAGTGTCCTTTTCACAATTAAAAAAATAATTAAAAAAAAGGATCAACCTTTTTAGTCTTCAGCATTTATTCCTTCATTAAAAAATAAGCAAAGTGATGAAGTGTAGCACATGCAAGTTTTTAATCCGAATCTGATCATGAACAAATAAAGCTTAAAAACAGGTTCCTAGGTGAAAAAAACAACCAAACTTTGAAGGGAAGTTACTGCAATATGAACTAAGAAATTTTCTAATAAGCATAAGAAAAAGATGCTGGAAACCATGTAACAGAATAAAATAAGTAACAAAGGACACTTATGAGAAAAAACTGTAGTTGTCAATTGGATTAAAAATATGAACAGATTACAATATTGTCAAGGTGTGACGTTTTCCTTGGTTCTCTTTCATTAGGCCACTCAGTTTTTTTTTTTTTTTTTTTTTTTTTAAACTAAACCCAAAGATTAGTTGTTCATTCAGTATCAGAGCAAACATCAATTATTGAATAAAGAAGCTAGAGCCCTACAAAACATATACAAGACACCAGACAGAATATTGCAGATCCTTACCTTGACAGTAACCTTGCTCTTCACTTGGGTTTCCAAGGCCTCCGTCATTGACTAGAAAAATTTGAGAAAAGAAACTACACAATTAGGACTCATTTTATTCAGGGAAAATAATTAAGCGTTCAAAACTAACCTTATCAAACTGCACCAGTACTTGGATAGCAAGCTCTGGGCTCAAAGTCCCATTAGAGACCATCTCATCTAGGGTTTCCGTCAAGCACATACCAATAGTGGACCTCCGGTATAGTTCAAATGTTGCCATTGCCTAGTCTCATATTCCAATGCTCGAAAAGGTTAGCAAAGAAAGAAAGCCCAAAAATATTCATCACCAAAAAGGTAAACATAATTAAGAAAAAGGCATCAAGAAAAGTGTAAGATGATATTTGTTATAATATTCCACTTCATTATTGCCATGTCAATATAATTCGAAGGGTAAGTTTTGTCATATCCATAATTTGAAGGTTGCAAAGAATTTTTTCCGCAAATTGAAAGCAATACCAATTGGTTTGCAGCACTGGACAAAAGCGTATCAAGAACTAAAATTTTGAAACATAAGGGACAGTACCTACCTAAGCCATGTTATCTCAAAGAGCCAAGACTGTGAGAAAATCTATTAGAACAGTTACAAAAGCTTTCCTTCCAACTGTGTGCTTCAAGCTCAGTTTTGCAGTGTGAAGACTATTTTGGAGGTACTAACCACACTACTGAACCTAATCAACCCTGATTTATTCTTTATTGTTTGCAATCGTCCCATGCAGATGCAGCCTAAGAGGATTTGCCAAAACCTATGAAGTGAAAATATAATGCAAGGTTCAAAATCTTAGTTTTGGCTTAAGTTTCAGCTGAGCCACAAATGAGTTTCAATTTTTGACAACTTTAGTAGTCTTGGCCAATTCAGTTCAAGTTTTTCAGCTTAAGCCAAGAAATGATTAAAAAACCAGAAAATAAAGAAAAATGAAAATAAGTCAACAAGATGTCATATGCCACTTTAAAGTGTATTCTATTGTTTGGAATCTTTAGGTTTATTATGTGTAGATTTCAAAATCTTAAAAATTTAAAACAGTAAGGTCATATTTAAAAAACTCAGAGAATTTAGAACCATAGTAATTACTAAAATATATCACATACCTTATTTCTTGGAACAAAAGGAAGAATAACACACCGAATTATTAAAAGAGAGAGACAGAGAGATAACAAAAGATAATACATACCATTTTAAATTTCATTACCTGGTAAGAAATTTATACGTCCATTTTAGAAACCATTCATCATCTGGTAAAAAATTTATACAACAGGTTCTCAGTACACTGTCATACTTCATAAAATTCAGGCAGGTTTACATGAACTTGCATGGACTACACAATTTTTTGACATGCCAACATAACTAAATACCTAAATTAGTCAACTTCACATGAAGCTTGTTGCAGCTCAACATCCATGCTTTCTAAATTCTAATCAACTCCAAACTTGAAAATCTAGCAAGTTTTAATCGATTTTGATCATGACCCATCCATTTTAGCAGGAAAGTTAACACTTTTAGCCCAAGCTTCAAATCTTAATGATAATGGAGTTTTTCACTTATCGTGGACAATTCATTGTTACAAAAGCATGCTCTGCACAACAAACTTTATTACCACTTTACCCAGCATCATTAGTTCATCATGCTCTTGCTCTTAAAAAGCACTTCACTGATTCTCCAACTCAGTAACTTTTACAGAAAGTTCCAAATGTGGTGATGCTTTCCTCAAAAAGTGTATGATCCCAGTGCATACATTGCTGCTTATCCTCCTTAAGGCCCACTGTGTTTGTGATTTGAATGTGATTACATCGTACGTTTGTTCACAGGTTGGTTCAAAGTTTCTGGAAACCCATTAGCTGTTTGAGTGAGAAATTGTAAAAGCCTTGCAGTAACACAATTAGCATGCCATTTCAACTAGGCTTGTGGTCTTCTTGATCATGCTCCCACCACAGTAACTAAGGTTTAGGTTAGCCAGTAAGTTGATAAGGCCTATGGAGATGGGAGTTTCTTCCTTGCCACCGATTCCAAACCCATGATCTTTTCTTAAACCTTTGCCATAATCAATTTCATTATCTTCTTCAATTTTATCATTCTCATCCCTTATATTCACAACAATCTCATTCTCACCCATATTAGAATGAGACATTGTAGTAAAGTAATCTGCACAAATATTAATATAAGTTATGAAAATACAAATCAGCATTCATAAATGATATACTACTGAAATAGAAAATATATAATTGAAAATACCAATCAAAAAATAAGGCCAGGTTAGCTTTATGTGATCTAAGCAAGAAAGTTAATCTCGAGCTTAGGAAAGCAAGTACGTATCAATTCAATTGCAAAACATAGATAAAAAGCATAACATTGTCTTTTATTACTCTCATGACCAAAATAATATATGAAATAGAGAAACTAATTATCATAGGCTAGCCATAATACATTTCAAATCATCAAGCGTCCTCAAAAGAGACCATGTGACAATTTTTACAGGTGAGCTTCCACTATAAGGTTGCATTAAGAAACTAGACTGGTTTACCAAATCCAACACCATTATGTTTTCAGCAGTTCCAAACAACCTACAAAAATACCATGTAGTTACAAGGTTCCCATCAAATGGATAGCTTGACATCTGTGGTAATGATTAGACGGCTTGAACCTTGACATAAGAAGGAGACAAAAGAATAATTCTATCTCAAATATGTTCAAAGTTCTAATATTTTACCTATTTACTTATTTATTTATTCAAAAGTATAAAATTCTAAGATACACTTTTAACAATTGAAGTCTAAAAAAAGTCATATATACCTATCTTGCATCCTACAATGATTATCTCCTTAAAAATCCTAAACTGGATGAACACACCTTTGAAACCTAGACCGTACACCAAGTTCCCAAACTCTGAAAACCATAAAACTTGGGAGCCCTTCCACTTGTTAGCTTCTTAGTTGCTCGTACTCTCCATTTTTTCAGGTACGCCTGTCACAGATTAGTTGTTCCACTTTGCCTTTGCTTCTATTTCACTTTGCAAAAACAAAATCCAACGATGCAATTAGCAATCATAGCCTTAACAGCGACTTCTCTTGTTTTCAATTCAAGGATAGGCTATAAACCAAACTGCAAGGATCTTTTCTTCATTTTTTGGGATCTAAACTTTTTTATGCGAGAGTTTGGAAATTTTGAGATACTCTAACAATCAAAAACCTTGACATAATTTGCATCGTTGTGGTTTAACATACAGGTAATTGGAGAGTAGATTTTCTTGTGAAAATGCATGCTCATTTGATATGGTTATTTGAAATGCATCATGCCGTAAAAATATCTATTGCATATTTCTGCGTGCAAATAAAATCCGGTCGATCCAGATACTAATTATTGTCCCGCAACAAACTTCTATCAAAGAGAAAGATGGACCGATTGAAGATGAAGGTGAACGCAACACTAATTGCAGGCCTCGTCGAAGGCGTCAAGCCCAGCGCCAGCCAGCCGCCAGGCCTCGCTTTGTCCACCGGCACCAAGAGGGGGGATTAAGAAGATTCTAGAGACGAAGAGAAACATGTACCTGATCAATGCACGCCGTCGGCCGACGACAGGAGGGTTGCGTCCACCCTTCTTGGACCGGAGACCGGCGGACGACGATGACTCGAAGGGCGACGTGCAGGCGTCCAGGGACCAAAGAATCAGATGGAAGAGGACGGAGAGAACCCTAGCGATGTGGATCCGGGAGAGTGGAGAGGGGAACCGACTTCTGATGCTTATGGCCTCGATTTGGACCCGAAATAAAAACCTCGGATGGCGGTTAGATACAGCCCAGATAAGTACGGAAGGGCCGTGTTTCTGGGCGGAGAAAAGCCGAATTGCAGCCTGTCCGTTTGACCATAGGCCCAAGGATAGGAGTGGGTCGATAACTAGCCATTGGGTTCAGATATGGGCTAAAATGTAACCATGGGCCTAAAGGATTTTGCATTATTTAAGAGCCTGCCTCCTCAACTTGTTGAAGTAGAATAAGAGTAAAAAGGATAAATGTCAAGGGAAGTTAGGCTGACACAACCTGATAGCAGGGATTGGATCTTAAACTGAGCCTTGTCTGGATCGGTACATTAACATTGAAATTGATCTGAGAAGCTGGTTTGGTTCTACCAGAAATTTACTCTGGGCCTGAGTGCATAAGGGCCTAACCACAATAGCTTCACCAACCTTCATGCCTTGCATGCTACCTTGTAACACCGTCAGGGGTCGGGGTTGTATCTTTCGCAGGAAAGAAGGATTCACCTTCCTTCACGCCAAACCACCATTATTCATTCATGGATCGCTTTAAGTGCTGTGCATATGGATGAATGATGGAGTTTGAAGCACTTTGAGATCTGCACGGTGGGTGATCCAATGATGGATTCGCATAAAGGAAGGCCAATACTTCTTTCCCACAAAAGATACAACCCTGAGGAATAGAATAATCCTCTCTAATTTGTGTTTGAACTGGAGAGTAGAGTTAAATCACCTAGCATTATCATTTGCGTCTCTGCCAACGTTGGATGATTGAGTATGGCGAGCATGCATGTATCTGTCTCACCCTGTTCAATCACCTACCTTTGGTTGATATACGGATGGTGGATAGTCGAGCTAGAGCTTTAGTAAAAGGGGAACATTCAAATTTCAACCTAAAATTCCTCGAGCAATCAAAATATATAGTTGGTGCTACATCTCATTCCCCGGGTTGAGACAACAAAGTTGATAATTATGTACACCTTTCGATCGAGCCGATAATAATATATGGATACTTTTGCATTGCTGATGGCAGACAACATAACCAAAATAAGTACCCAAATAACAGTCAGCAAACAACTATATATATATATATATATACATACATTGTTAAAAAAAAAAAAAGAAAAAAGAAGAAGAAGACATGACCCTTGATGACACATAGATATATAGCAGAGACGACATATCTTAATCCTAGAGGACAAAAAGAGAGACAGACAAGTAGAAGCAAATTTAGAAGCAGATCATGGATCTTTGATATCTTGGGTATAGATATAATCCGTGTGAGCTTCCATCCACTTCCCCGTGACACAATGATTGTTGACACGTTCGCATCCTTCTTCCTTCTCAGTGCTCGGTCCCTGGATAGAAATAATCAGGCACAAAACTAGCAATCAGAATAAAAGATAAATATTTCAATTGTTGGTAGATATTGGCGTCTAAGCTCCCAAAATTAATACTCCAACCGTTCGTTTTCTTTGTTAACAAAAGGCGGATAAAGCTGAGTCATGGTGTCCTAGCCACACCGACACATACAAACACACACACAGAGAGAGAGAGAGTACTTCAGCAACTATTCCTTTTCTTAGTAGGGTCGTAAGCCAAGGAGTCCTAGCCACACACACAGAGAGAGAGAGAGAGAGAGAGCACTACATGAGACGTAGAAGCACGAGTTGGCTTGTCAGGCACCACGATCAACTTTCTTGAATCAGTCTCAGTTATCAGTAGAAGCAGACATAAGAGAAAGAACACCCTTGCCATCTGTCTTTCTTTCTTCTTCCTGTTTCCTCCTCCTCTCTTCGACGATGAACTGAAGAAAGAATGAGCATGCAGGATGACGATCGAGTGGGATATTTGAGTGTGAGCGTGTGCACCAACACCGAGTAACATATATTGTGCAGCCCTAGGCTCATCAAAGAAAAGTTTAATGTGGTTGACAAACTTTGAGAAGGTGCGTGAGCTGAAGAGATGAAGTAAATGATATTGAAGGAAAACAGTGCTTTGGGTTGGATGCCATCTATTCAAAGTCAACATCGAACAAGTTCTCTACCTCGGGAGCAGCACCACGTAGACATCATCATGGTAAGCCGTTTCTTCCTGTCCTCCATCGATCGTAGCCAAGCTCTGCTCCTAGAAAGAAAGAATCGAGTCAGCCTCCTGTATAATAACGGTGTTAATTGCACCGTAGAATGGCGGTGGTAGGTGTCATTAAAGGTGACGGCCGTCGTTGGCTAATGGACCAGCGTGCAAAGTCCGGTTACTGGGCAACGTTCGACCGTACAGATTTCCTTTCCAAGCTCGACCGTTGGATCGTGTCATGCACAGCTTTCAAAGCACTCCGAAATCTATCATTCAACCGGCTGCATCGATCTTCAAGCGACCGCTGCACGATCCAACGGTGAATTCATGCGAAGGAATGTGAATCCTTCCTTCGCGCGAAGGATGCAACCCCTCTCTGAAATGGAGAGGGTCGGTTCACGGCGCATGGAGCCCACACAATCATCCTCGCAACGTATCCTAATGGTGCGTTCAGCTTTGACTACAAAGCTATCCAGAAGGATGAGATCACGTCTTGCGCATATCTTTGGGTATCCAATGGCAGTTGGCGACATTTATTGAGAAATTATACCCTATACGCACCATATCACCGATCGCGGCTATTGATTCTGAAAAAAAAAAATCTATTCAATATACTGCTATAGAAAATGGATGGTTGTGATTGATGATATAAATAGCTATATGGTGTACATTCAATTTTTCTATTTAGAAATTATATCTTACACTATAGCACAATATACCATACTAATTATAATCATTTATTTCCTTGGATCTTATTTATCAAATGTTCATTTTGTTGTACTGCTATAGGAACAAATAACTGTCATTGGTATGGTACACTGCCATATGGAGCACATGATATGAGATATAATTTCTTCTTTTCCACTACCATGCAAAAATACTTTGATTTTTCATCTATGAGTTTGCAATTTTTCTTCTCATGTGATAACAATTATCTATGATTTAGATGGCATGCATTATAATTTGGAGAACTAGTTTATTGATTATATCGATTAGCACGATTTTCTTGAAATTTAAGCAACGAAGTAATTTTTTTCTAAAAAGAAAGAAGAAAAGAGATGCAATGGAATCGATAGAATGATAACTAATTGCAACTCATCAAAGTAATAACATGGCATTGCTATCTTACTGTTTATGCTTGGTCCTCGCTCGTCTGCAATATGTGAAAGGTTAGCTCATTTGTTGGTTCTACAATATTTTTTCTATCTCATGCTCATGTTGATTGAACAGTACTTGTGGCTTAAGCTGGTAATGTACGTACTACAATGGAACTTTTCAATAATTAAAAACAAATATTTTTGTTAGAAAATGTTCACCAAACAGTTGCATCCATTTTCGTTAATAAAAAATTTCATATTTAAATTTATGAAGATGTTTAATTATGATCTATTTTATATGCATAATTTCTACTAATCTTTCATACGGTGTTTGGTGGCACTCTCATCATTATCATTGCATGTTTGCTGTAATTTATTTCTCTTCGTAGCTCTCACTTATCTTCTCAATCATCTATCTATACGTGGCAATTTAATCCCAATGATCATAACCTAGCAACCCATCGGTGCCATCAGTATAATGAGATGCACAACATCATTTGAGGAAAAGAATATTATCTAGTTTAGTTGTACATACAAAAGATGCATATTGTTGAGTCAAGAAGTTGATTTATGCCAACATGCCATGGATCTTTTCTGGAACCCACACATAAGATGTAATTTTAATTGGATGATGGACCAACTATATACTATCATAACATACTTCATCTTAAATACGACCATTTCTTGGTTTAATTAGCCCTCCTAAATCCTCATGCCGGAACGCGCCAGCCGGATTTTGTCCGTAAACTCCGTTTAACAATTCTGTAGCAGTCGTGCATGTGGTGCATGGCTTGCGTCATTCTATATTAATATTTATAATGAACGCAGTCTTTAATAAGCAATGCTAAAGTCCACCCTTCGATAGTGCACCCCGTGAGCGTGCATGGCCCCAAACACTTGGGTTGACGTGCCAAGGGGAAGTGACATCGTGAGAAGCAGATCTTTTCCAGTTCTTGGAGAAATCATGCTTGGGTTTTGACCTCTTAAATGTCACGGATTGCAAAGATATGCTCTCTTCCACATGCTCTTGGCTTTGACTTTGGACCTCACTCTGTTTCATTGTTTTGTTTGCCGACCCGGAAACATTGGAGCATCCCGACGAATTCAACCAAGGAAATCTCAATGCCGACCACGAATGATGCATGCACCGCATGCAAAAAATTTCTAACATCTAATTGGACTGGAACTTTCTAAGTTTTAGATCTGATATCTTAGTACTCCTCCGGGTGAGGATCAAAGCTGGCCATCACTTAAAAACTCGATAACTGTAGCTGGGCTTGAAGTTTAGGTATTATTTAACTTATGGTTGTTTTCGTTTCTGCAGTTGCATCGTTATTGTGTCTGGCGATACATGTCATGCATGACATTTGCATGATGGGACATTGAAGCAAGTCATGAGGTCCGTTTCTACCATGTGGGTGGACGTTGGAAGGGGCTTTGAGAGTTGGGCTAGAGACATCATCATCATCATCATCTTCTTCTTCTTCTTCTTCTTCTTTTTCTTTGGATCAGATGAATCATGTATATATCTTAAAGAGTCAGTAAATAAAATATCCTAACCTATGGCTATAACGACAGGATAATTTGGGTCTTCCATCTGATGTGCATAAACCATGTCGATGCAGGAGACATCATTCCGAAGTATGCATTGATAAATAGTTATGTTGTTGTCATTAAAAAAAAATAAGAATAAAAATAAAAAAAACTTGAATGCTATGGTATATGAATACTTGTCTTGCCCATCAGCAGCCACTGCATAATAGATCTAGCATTTTTTGTAGTCTGGTATGACTTCGACTGATGAACCCATGCAGAATTCCATTAAGAGACCTTCGAATCAGACATATTGGCTAGCACACCTCTGCTACTTTGTATCCCCTTTTGTACACTATCTCTACATCATCTTATCCGTAATAAAAGCAGGATGGTATATCCTCCCGAATTAGGAGCAAAAAAAAAAGAGTGACCTTCAAATTTATATGTATTATAGTGGTGCCAAGCAATCATTTCCATGAAAAAGGTCACCAATCAGAGCTCGAGGGTTGAACAACCACCCTATATTTGGTCCCAAAATCCAAATTTCTTATGGACCATGTTTCCATGCAATTGAAATTGGTTGAGCTTTTGATTCACGAATTTAATTAATTTGATAGGACTGAATTAAAATTAATCAGGCTTTTAGATGGTCGACTTGATGGTGGCCCTTGTAGACTTCCTTTGAACTTGACTTGGGCTGGGACCATTCTTGTTGGGCTTCTAGGTCCGAGATATATTTTAAGAGTAATTTTTTGTAGACCGCTTGTGGTGTAGAAAAATTATACCATCCCATCTATTGCATCACGCCACCACTTTTCAAAGCATATTTAATGCATGTAGTGTCACTTTTTTGTTTGAAATTTTGAATAACGAAAATACTCTTCTTCTTTCAAAAAATTATAATATCCTGTATTGATATTATAATATTTTATATTAAAATTATATCATAATTTTTTTTAGAAGTTATAAAAAGGAAAAGATATTTTCATCATTAAAAATTTCTATCACGCATTTAATGCTTGCAGTTTTACTTTTCATTTAAAATTTTGAATGATGAAAATATTTTTTTTATTTTTTAGAAAATTATGATATCCTATGTCATATTATGATATCCTATGGTCAAATTATAATTTTCTACATAGAATATCATTAAAAAAAAGAGAGATATTTTTATTATTAAAAATTTATAAACTTTTTAAATGACATAATTATTCTTTTCTTTGATTTTTGAAAGAAAATTATAGCATGAAGTCATGATTCTAACGTAAGATATCATAATATTGACACCAGATGTCATAATTTTTTTAAAAAAAATATTTTTATTATTTAAAATTAAAAAAATAAAATTATATATATTAAATGCGTATTGAAAAGTGGTGACTATATGGTTCAATTAGATAAAGAAGTGTGTTGCTCTAAGAATTGATTTTGATGATTATAAAATATTTGATCGAGATACTAATGATTTTGGTTTGAAAAAAGATTTATTATATTTTAAGAATAAAATCATAAATTTTATAAAATTAAAAAAAATATATTTTGGAAGCCTCAACAATAAGCCTAGAAGATTTCTAATCTATTGGAGATAGTTTTATAAATTTTGGATGCATAATTTAGAAAAAAATCTAGAAGAAAGATGACGAGAGGCAAAATCATAAATTTTATAAAGTTGAAGAAAATCTGTTTCGAAAGACTCAAGAGCAAGAATAGAAGATTTGTGATCTATTGAAGGTAATTTTATATTTTTTGAATATATATTTTGAGAAAAAAATTAAGTTTGAAGAAAAAAATCGATCCCTAAGTCGATCCATGTCAAAAGGGCTGATTGGCACACCAAAGAGGATGACCCCTAGGTCATCCCCTATGCCAGGGGTCGACCTAGGGGTCGATCTCTGCTGTTCCAAAGACAAAAAAAATAGAACGTGGGATTTTTTTGGGTTTTCTATCATAGAGGTTGATCTCTATGCAGGGGACGACTTAGGGGTCGACCCCTACGATAAAAAAATTTTACAATAATTATTTTTTCATCCATTTTGGATCATATTTAATGCATATTTAAAGTCCTCCAATGGCTCTAAATCTGTCCAGATTTTTCTTTAGCATCTTTTGAAGATATAAAGGCTCCTAAAGAAAAAAAAATAAAAGATTCAAGCATTTATTTCAGTCCTAAGCTAAAAGCCTTTTTCAAGCAAAGAAGCTTTCGTTTTAAGTTCACCAACCCCTCAAAAGCTCATTCAAGTCTTCAACAATTTTCAGAAAAATCAGAAAAGTTTCTTTCTTAATTGTGTAAAGAGTTTTTAACATTTTATTTACTCATTAAAGAGGCTAACTTTGTATTTTATTGTTATTAACTCTTATACTTTATTTTCATATTATTTTAAGTTTTGAAGATTCTAAAACTTGGAAAGGTCTCTCTGAACCTTGAATCAGAACGTGTAGAGTTAGCTTGTATCCAAGAAACAAGTATGCTAGCTTAGGATAGCTAGGATTGGAGGTTTTCAATGGTGTATTCAGTTTGAATATGGTTAGTGGATTTAAATTTTCAAGTAAGAGCTTAAGGAGTAGATATAGGTGCAAGATTGGCACCGAACCACTATAAATCTTGCTTATTTATGGTATGCTTGCTCTCTCTTCATCTTTATTTTCTTAAATACTTGCTCTCTTACTATTTATCTTTTCATCTCACTTAAATCATCCATCACATACAACTTGCATAACATTATATAATCTTTGTGATTCTAAATTAGCTTTAAAATTTTAAAATTCTAATTCATCTTTCTTCTTGGGTTGCATATCTGAACAACAAGTGGTATCAAAGTAGGTGCTTTGTTATTGGTTGTTGATTTAACCGTCAAAAGCCAAAGATCTTAGCAATCTAAAATAAAAATTTTTTTTAATGATGAACATTTTATAGATAGACCCCCATTATTTAATAGCTCAAATTATACTTATTGAAAATATAGGATAAAAATATTTATTCAATCACATGACTATAATTTATGAAAAATTATAATCAATGGCCTACACACAATGCATCAATTCATGATAAAGAAATGATTCAAATGAATGCCAAAGTAATGAATTTACTTTATTCTTCATTAGATATAAATATTTTTAATGTAATTTCTTCATGTAATTCAGCAAATCAAATATGAAAAAAATTAAAAATACTTTTGAGGGTGCAAATCAAAGAGAAACATCAAGCTCTTAAAAAGAAAAAAAAACTCATCTCAACTCATGCCTCATGGTGCATGAGGATGAAAAGAAGAAGAAAAGAAAGAAACAAAAGAAAAAGAAAGTATTGATTAAGTGGGAGCAAAGCAAAGAAGAGAAGAATGACAAAGAGGAGGAATGTATAGAAAGTTATTGCCTCATGACTCAAAATGATGAGATATATCATGAACACTTTCCTAAATTTACTTTTAATAAATTATATAAAGTCTTTAATGAGTTAATGGATGAATACAAAAAGATAAAGCTACAGAATAAAGAACTTAAAAAATCTAATCTATCTTTAGTTAAAGAGAAAAGTAAAATTTAAGTAAAAAAAAATCTATTAAAAAATATAAAAATATATGATTAAAAAAAATTGAAATAAATTAATTCTTTAACTAAAGAATAGAAAGAATTGATTAAATTTGAAAATTTGTTAGTTGAAAAAAATCCTGAGCTTAAGAAGGAAAATAATATTTTAAAATTTTTTCTAAAAAAAAATGAGATAATTTTAAATGAGAAATTGATTTTAACTCAAGAAAATCTGAACCTAAGAATTAAAATTACTAAGTTAAAACCTATGGTAGAAAAGTTCACTCTTAGCTTAAATAAACTTTAAATAATACTTGAAAATCAAAAGATCATTTATGATAAAGTTGGCCTAGGCTATAATCTTCTTAAAAAATAAAAAATTTTGAAAAATATCTTTGTGAACTCATCAAGCAACAAGTTTTCAAATATTACTTGCTTTAAATATGAAAAAGTAGGACATAAATCATATACATATTTTGCTAGTAAATCTAAAAATTCAAATATAAAGAAGATTTAGATTTCAAAAAAAACCATGAGCTCTAACCTTCATGGATCCAAGATGATTTAGATACCAAAAACTAGTAAATAATTTTGTAGGTACACCAAGGAGCCAATGAAATAAAATAAAAAAAATACTTGTAGTTGGATGCCTTAGGAATGGACTTGGATGTGTGATGATATTGGTAAAATCTAAACTTTTCTCACATCATACCATCAATATTTATTTGATTAATTCTATTAATTTTAATGATCTATCATTATAATTTTATATTATGATTACTTGCTTAAAATTTTTTTTATATATTAGTAAGATTAGTATGATTGATTGATTTTGATGATTTGAATACTTTAATTTAAAAAAATCAATATACTCTCCTCTAAATATCATGTTATGATATAAATCGAAACTATTTTAAAATTCAACGTGATATAATAGCTTCCCCATATCAATTTTGCAATTGATAAATTTAAATTGAAAGATTCTTAATGGGATATGAATGTTTTTGAATTACTAAATATACATGTAAAACTGATTTTTGGCATTCCCCCATAAGTTGCTTAAATATTAAAATTTCTCAAAACTTTGCATGATCTAAGTTCTTGAAGATAAAATATCTATTTATAAAGTTTAAGTGGTTGATGTGTTGAATTACATTGCATATTAGCTTATCCCTAAGGATTTGGAATTTCATAGTTCAACTAAAACTCGTAGAGCCTATATCTAGATTTTTTTTACATAAGTTTCTTGATAATCTTGCCTCATGATTGATTAATTCTTGATCCTTCAATTTGACTTAAATATCCTTCTTGATCATCGATTTGATTGCCTATTAATTCTTATTCAACTTGATTAAATTTTCTTGAATTAAAAATTACTTGAACTATTTTCTGCTTCAAGGAGCTGACTCTTGATTTTATAGGAGTTAACCCCTTTTTTTTGGGATTAGTTCTCCTATTTAAAAATATTCCAAGGCTCTATCATTCCATTATCAATTTTTTTGAGTTGTAATTTCTTTCAACCCCTCTCCTACTAAAATCGAACCTTTCCTCTCTATTTCTATTCTAATCTTGTAGCTTGTTCTCTAATGGCACCCCGAAAGCATTTTGCCCAAAGGAAGAGAGAAGTCTAGTTTCCAAAGTGAAAGGTGTGTAGATTGAGATAAATGTTGATAGCATTGGACGCACGCTATACATATACAGATCAGTAGGAGCATCTCGAATTATCTCAAGCAACTATATATTTAAGATTTGTATTTGATCGAGATAATGATTGAGAGTATTGAGGATATCAGCTTTCATGCTATAGCAGATGATGATGATGAGACTCCTACAATAGAGCTTATTGCAGTATATATCAGGATAAAAAGTCAGCAGAGCAGCATGAACAAATAGAGATAGCTTTACTTTCACAGACCAGCCATCCAGATACTAGCTCATGATTATCTGATAGACTGGATGAGAATGCATTTGTTGAGAGACTCTCCATTAAGATCGTAGCATCAGTCTGTGCAGAACTTTAGAGGTACATATCAGAGACACACCAGATGAGATGAGATCAGATAGAGATATTATCATTGGTCAAAAATGAGTTAGGAAGATTGATTCAGGCACTCACTGTAGTGAGGAAGAATGTTCACTATTGGGTCCAATCATCTGAAGATATTAGACTATACTCTCCTTCTACCTAGCCTAGACCTACATCTTAGGATTATCCTGATATATACTTGCTTAAGATGCTAGGATTTTTTTCACAACTTTAGTGATCCTTTCAATCTATTTTTGGCATTTATATAGGATATAGCTCTCATACATTTTACATGCTTTTATGATTTTAACTTTATAATCACCATTGACTAATCAATAAAAATTTTATCTTTTATAAAAATTTAATATATTTAATATTATTTATTTAACTCAATATGTACTTTATTTATAAAATAAAAGAGAAAAAATAATTACTTATTTAAATTAATTAAATATGCCTGATTTGAAAGAAATAGGTGAAGAATTAAGAAAAATTAATTTTCCAACATAGAAGAAGAGTTAAGAAAATCAAGTTTTATAGCATTTATTATAAAAAATAAAAAAAATAAATTAAATAAGAGAAAATATTATTCAAATATTAAAAGTAAAATTATTTTGATCTATTTATACACCCACGTTATTCTAGTTATTTAATTTACTTTAGAGAAATTATTTCTATTTTAATTTTTATTCAATCATACTTTGCATTGTTTGATTCTTTCATGATTGTTGATACAGAAATTGATCATCGTCGGAGTCTGCTGGAGTGGAGGTCGATGAGATCGCCGTTGAAGACCTACAAAATAAAATTTCGTTCGGAGCCGATGGGGGGTGGCTCCGGCAGGATCCTCCGACGATCAAGTCAGCTCTGGCCAACAGGAATGGAGTGCTCGGAATGAGTTCCAAAGTTTGAAGAAGAAGAGGAGAGCTTAGAGATCAGAGAGATTAGAGTTAGCATATCTGGAGGGTCCTTTATAAGCGGAGCTTAATTGATGACGACAGCCATATCGTCGTATGGAGTTCGGTATGGAGAGAAAGACATCGTCAGACGGTTGGTGACAGCCATACTAGCAAGTCGTGGGCCGTATGGAGTTCGATACGGAGAAGGAGGCATCGTCAGACAGTTGGTGACAGCCATACTGGCAAGTCGTGGGCCGTATGAAGTTCGGTACAGAGAGGAAGGCATCATCAGGCGGTTGGTGACAGTCATACTGGCAAGTCGTGGGCCGCATGGGGCTGGTTACGGAGAGAGTAGTGGTGGCCATATCGTCCGATCTTGTTGCCTATTACAGATTGATGGTGACAGTTCGTCCAGAGGAGCTCGGACTTGTAGGAGAGTTCGATTGAAGGAAAAGCTTCGGAGCAGCTCGATCGTAGAGAAGTTTGGAGGAGCTCGACCGGCTGAAGGGACGGCCGCTTGGGGAGTTCGATCGAGGGACGACCGTTGAGGAATTCGGACGCTGGGGGATTCTGTTAAAGTTCGACCGCTTGGAGTCCAAGGAGCTCGACCGCTAAGCAGTTCGGTCGACTGAATAGGTTCGAAGGAGCTCAGACGCTAGGAGTTCGAGGAGCTCGATCGTAGAGGAGTCCGAAGGAGCTCGACAGCTAAGTAGCTCGGCCGACTGAATGGGTTAGAAGAAGCTCGACCGCTGGGGGCTCGACTGAAGCCCATATGCCGAAGCTCTTCTGCGGCTACTGGTTGCATTAGACTGAGCATCGAGCTAGACTTCGATGGGAGCGAAATTTATCTCCAACAATGATTTTTAATAATTAATTGGTATCAAGCTTAATCTTGAAAAATATTTTATTTTAAATAAAAATTCTAGATAAATAATTTTTGAATCTCATAAAAAATTATTAATAGATATTTATTTATTGTTTGACTTGTTGGTTCACCTATACTTGTGCTTTCATGTGATCTTATTTATTCATGTTTTGCATTGGTATCAAAGAATTCATCTTTAAGTAAAGTTTCTTAATTGATATCAAACATATTTTTTCTACCTTACACTCTCTTGCCTTCTTTCGATAAAAAGAAAAGAATATTATCTTGAATTTGATTTTACATAGCTTATATGATATCTTTTGAGATAAATTCAAAAAATTTTATATCTTTTCTGAACTAAATTGAGTAATATTTCTTAAGAAAAGAAAGATCTGAATTTAAATAGTAAATCTCTTTATGATTTGTTTGCATAGTCTATTGATATTAATTCAAAATGACTTATCAAAATAATTTGATCTGAACTTAATCGATTCATCTTTTTTAATTAAAAAAACTAAAACTATTATCAGATTTTATTGTCTTGCACTCCATCTTTTGATAGAAAAAAGTGAAGAAAAAAAATGCTTGATCTCAAATCTAAGTTTGCACAGTCATATTTTAATATGATAATATTTGAGATAAATTATAAATATTTAATACCTTTTCTAAACTCAATGTATAATATTTCTTAAAAAATATATATATTTTTAAAAAATAATTATTATTATTAAAAAATTAAATAAAATAAATCTCTTTATGATAATATATCTAAATTTTTAATTTTAAAAGAATCTATTTATCTTAGATTTTTAAAGCTTAAAGCTATTTCTTAGCTGAATTTGAAAAGTATTTTTTTTTTGAATCTACAGTTTTGAGGAAAAAAATATAGTATTGAAATTATACTTTCTAAATGAGAAAGAAATATTTCTGAAACTAAATTTTATTCTATTTTTAGTTAAGTTGTACTAAAAGAAATAATTTTTTTAAACTTAAAAAAAATTACTTATATTATTTGATTTGTTCATCTTTGATTTAAGTATTTATATATTTTTTAACTTATCAATTCATACTTTGATTGATTTAATTATGTCATTATTTTTTAATGATCAATGAATATTTCAAAAATACTTTACATCAATTGATCATTTTGATGTTGTAATGATTGAAAACATCCTATTGTAAACATTTCATTTTAAAATCAATAAAAATAAAATTTTTATTAAAAAAATTTACTGTATCATGATTATGATTAATTATTTAATTGATGGTTGATTATTTGAAACTCAATATGCTTATTTTAAAATAAGTATAATAGAAAAAAATACTAAAAAGATAATTTGATCTTAAAAGATTATTTAATTAAAAATATCTTTATTTATAAAAGTAAGGAGGAAAATTCATTTAAGATAAATTAATTATAAAATTGGTATCAATCAATTTAAAAATCTATGCTTAAAAGTCAAATTAGTATTAGTTAAAGATTAAAGTGGTATCAATTAATGGTGCTTCATTTTAAAAAAAAGGAAGAATAAATTTAAAAATATCATGTGATGAATTTTATGGTATTCACTTTTGAAAATAAAAGAGACATTACTATAAATAGTATTAAAAATATCGATATTAATCTCAAATTCTCAATCATTTATCTTATAATTTTTTTAAATTTATATTTTATTTTAATTAAATTCAAACTATCAATCAAATGCCTTATAGTCTTTTTAATTCGTACTTTCATATATTTATTCAATTTAATTTATTTGATTTAAAGTACTACTAATTTAAAGTAATATCAGACAAACAAATTATTCTCGAATATTGAAACTTGCTTAAAATGATATCATTTATATGCTGATTTCATAATTTGATTTATCTGAACATTCTTGAAGTTGAATTGAATTAAAAAATCTTCTTACTCTTAGAAATAAATTTATAAAATTTTTAATATATAATATAAGATTCTTATAAAATTATTTTCATCTTTAATACTATCTTTCATACTCTTTCGATATATATATATATTTTTAAAGTTTAATTGACTAAAATTTTTTGAAAAAAGTAAAGAATAAATATTAAAATTGATGTCAATTTTTTTTATTATACTTATTTTATTTAAAAATTTTTATTTTTTAAAATTAAATTAAAAATCTAAATTGATTGTATCAAATAAAAATTTAAAATCGGACCTACTTTCTTTGGTATCAAATGTGTTGAAATATCTTGAAAAGCTCTATCCCTTAATATTGACATGAAAAATCTAAATTAAAATTTTTTAGAAAGAAAGAGAGGGATATCAATATAAATTTGATATCAACCATACTTTTTTTTATATTAAATATCCTATGAAATTCAAATTTAATACCCTCTTAAAATTAAATCAAAATTTTTTGAATTTGATATATATATATTTTGAATTTCAATTGATTTTGATGATATATTTTAATGATTTATTTGATGTATTAAAAAAAAATATTATGCTTGATTTCTTTGTTCAAAACTTTAAAAAATTCTATTCCTCTTAAAGCCTAAAAATATATATTTAAAAATTTGATTATAAAAGTTATAATTATTTAATAAGGGGGAGAGCCTTTGATATTTGAATTCAAGTAAATTTTTGAAAGAAAAGCGATATTTTAAGCATATTTTAAAATCCAAAGATAAGTTTTAAAAAAGAAGATAATTTATTTAACTTTATTTTTTGAATTTGATATATCTCTCATTTGATACACTCCTATATCTTATTAATTTTGATGGTTTTCTTAATCCTTTTCATAAGCTTTTTAATGATTATCAAAAATGAAAAGAAGAATGTTGAGTATATGCTTAATGAATTGATGCTTAAAATACTCAATAATTTGATGCTTAAAATCTTAATACTCATTTATTTAAATTGAGACATTATACTATAATGAGTATATGAAAAATATGCAATGAACTAAAGATAAATTGAGAATATTCATGAAGTATGCATTTATATGTTTGTCAATTACTTCATGACATATGTTGGCTAATTTTGATTGTATGTGGTGCTTATCTTGTATGGCTAACTATTTCTATTTCTGAAATCTTTATGTAAACTCCATGTCGTATTTTTATGTATTCTGACTCGAACTATTTACTTGATGTATGATTCCTATGACTCTTATGTATTTTGAATATTGACATCTTATTTTGTTATAAAAAGGAGAGTAAATTTTTATTTTAAACAAGAAAAGAATAGTTTTTAATTGATGATGTCAAAAATAGAAAGTAAATATATTATTTGGTATAAGCAATAATTATTAATTGATGATGTTAAAATTACATGCTTGATGATTGATAAATTTTTTTATATAGCCCCTAACCTCTCTTCTAAAAGAACTAAGTTATTTTATAGAAACTGAGGTTTATACCATGATTTCTCTATCCTTTATGGTAATAAGGCACTATGATTATTTACTTGTAGGTATTGACATTATGTCTTGATATTATAAAGCTCATATTTTAAAAATTTGTATCAATTAAATATATCTATATATTATCTTAATTTTAAATTCAAAATTTTTAATGACACTATTTTTTTACAATGTTCTATGCATGTCTTATTTTGCTTATACATAAATATTTTTTCATCATAAAAAAGAAAAAGATTGTTGCTCCAAGAATTGATTTTGATGACTATAAAATATTTAAGCAAGATACTAATGATTTTGGCTTGAAAAAAGATTTATTATATTTTAAGAGCAAAAACATAAATTTTATAAAGTTGAAGAAAATATATTTCGGAAGCCTCAATAATAAGCCTAAAATATTTTTGATCTATTAAAGATAGTTTTATAAATTTTGGATACATAATTTAGAAAAAATCAGAAAGAAAGATGATGAGAGGCAAAATCATAAATTTACAAAGTTGGAGAAAATCTATTTCGAAAGTCTCAAGAGCAAGAACAAAATATTTATGATTTATTGAAGGTAATTTCATATTTTTTGGAAGTATATTTTGAGAGAAAATCAAGTTTGAAAAAAAAGGGTTGACCCCTAGGTTGATCTCTGTCAAAGGAGCTGATTGGCACACCAAAGGAGACGATCACTACGTCATCTCCTGTGCCAGGGATCGATCTTTACTATTTCAAAGGCAAAAAAAATAGAACATGAGATTTTTTGGACTTTCTGTCATAGAGGAAGATCCCTGTACAGGGAACGATCTAAGGGTCGACCCCTGCGATGGAAAATTTCTGCAATTGCTATTTTTTTATCCATTTTGGGCTATATTTAATGCATATTTAAAGTCTTCCAATGGCTCTAAACCTGTCCAAATTTCTCTCTAGCATCTTTTGAATATATAAAGGCTCTTAAAGAAAAAAAATAAGAAATTCAAGCATTCATTTTCAGCCCTAAGCAAAAAGCCCACTTCAAGCAAAGAAGCTTTCATTTCAAGTTTATCAACCCCTTTAAAGCTTATTCAACTCTTCAACAACTTTGAAAAAAATCAGAAAAACTTCTTCCTTAATTGTGTAAAATTTTTTTAACATTTTATTTACTCATTAAAGGAGCTAACTTTGTATTTTATTGTCATTAACTCTTATACTTTATTTTTATATTGTTTTAAGTTTTGGAGGTTCCAAAACTTGGAAAGATTTCTTCGAACCTTGAATCGGAGTGTATAGGGTTGGCTTGTACCTGAAAAATAAGCGTGCTAGCTTGGGATAGCTAGGGTTGGATATTTTTAATGGTGTATTCAGTTTGAATATAGTTAGTAGATTTAAATTCTTAAGTAGGAGCTTAGAAAGTGGATGTAGGTGCAAGGTTGGCACCGAACTACTATAAATCTTGCTTGTTTGTGGTGTGCTTACTCTCTTTCCATCTTTATTTTTTTAAATACTTGCTCTCTTACTATTTATTTTTTCATCTCACTTAGATCATCCACTACATACAATTTGCATAACATTACATAATCTCTGTGGTTCTAAATTAGCTTTAAAATTTTAAAATTCTAATCCATCTCCTCTCTTAAGTTGCATATCTAGGTAATAAAGTATAGTTTTTTTACATCGCATGTAAAAAAAAAAAAATTATATTTCAAATCCTTTGATGTGCTTCTTGGTTTTAAATCCTTGGATGCTCGGTTTGGGTTTAAACCACTGGACACGTTTCTAAGGTCAAATCAATATTAATAATTTTAGACCTATCTATAGCCATTTGGACTTTGACCTCCCTTGACTATTCATGCTTCGTTGCGTTGGCAGAATTTTAATCTAAGACATGAATTCTTGATTTGGGCACGTTGGCAGGTGATTAACCTTGGTATCTCTGGGATTCTCACCACCGTAGGTGATGGTATTTTGAGGGCTTTTATGTTCAGCTTTGTCTCTATATATATATATATATATTCTATGGACGAGTATTGTGATATTTTCGTTTTAGTATCTTAAATAATTTTAATTATATTATATAAAATTAATTAATATTTATTATTAATATTTCAATCGAAATCAGTTGCAGCATCAAAGCCTCCGTTACTTAAGAACTGCCACCGCCCCATCTCTTCTTTTGCTCCTCTCTTTTTGCCTGCATCTCGGTGAATCGTGCTAAGTACAACACGGTGCCTCGATGCGGAGGTAGCTATGGCCGTTGAGCAGGTGGACGGTGGAGTTGTGGTCATCGATGAAGAGGCCTGGGCCGGCCAGGTAGTACGTCCCTACAGTAGACTAGAGGCCTGGGCCGGCCAGGTAGTACGTCCCTACAGTAGACTAGATCGGGACAGGATCCAGTGAGGAGGGAAGTGAGACTGGCAAGACTAGAGGCGGCGGCAACGTGGAAGGGAAGATCGGGGGCGGTAGGTTTGACCCGGGCACCGGCATCAAGGAGGGTGGCGATGGCATCAACGTTGCCCGAGGCGATGGCGAGGGTGAGAGAGGAATGATGGTCATCTCGCGGGCAAAGGGGTTGGTGCCGACGGAGAGGAGGGCGGAGATGAGGCGACAGCGGGGAGGAGGAGGGCGGCGAGGTTGGCGGGGGAGCAGACAGAGGCAGTGCGGGAGAGGAAGAAGACGGTGGGGAGGTCCACATCCTGGAAACGGTGACAGCGGTGGAGGGGCGGGAGAAGAGGCGGAGGAGGGCGGTGGGGAGGTCTGCATCGTGGAAGACGGTGGCGATGGTGGGGGGGTGAGAGAAGAGGTGGAGGAGGGCGGCGGAGCTGTCGGGCTTACCAGTGGGGAGGAGGGAGGAGCGAACGAGGAGGGAGTCCGGTGGGGACTCGAGCAGGGGTGGGAGAAGAGGCGGAGGAGGGCAGCGGGGCTGTTGGGCTTACCGGTGGGGAGGAGGGTAGAGCGGACGAGGAGGGAGTTTGGCGGGAATGCGAGCGGGGGCTCGAGGGATGGGAGGACAACGATATTATATACATATATACATAGGAGAGAATGGAGAATGGTGGCACAGTATATAGGAGAAAGAACGGAGAATGATGGTACGATACGATCACGATCCATATTTACTAAGAAAAAAAAAAAAAAAAAGGCAGTGATGAAACGGTAGAAGATAGAATGATATCCATAAATATGAAAAAATATGAGAAAAAGAGTAGAAATAAAGGTATAATCCAAATTGATGTTTATTGAGAGAAAAGGCGGCGTGGTTATGAAAAAAATATAAAAAAAAATAAAATATTATTTTATAAAATAATAAAAAATATAATATATATAATAAATAAATAAATAAAATATTAAAAATATTTTTAAAATATTTATTATTAAAAATTTAATAATTATAAATTATAATTATCCATCCCGCGTATTATCCCAACCTAGGAAAAGAAAATAACAACGACAACGTTATTGATTTTTTTTTTTATTTTTTGGTAGCGGAAGAAACTCTGTTTTAGAATAAACCAGGGCAACGATATGTAACAGTTACATTAGCGAGCCAACTGCGGGAACCAATAAAACGAAACAAAAAGATCCCAAACCACAATTGTATAATTGAAATTCTTTGAAATGAGTAGAAAACTACAGATTTCCTAAGGGCCCTAATGACTTTTATCATCCATAATCTTAATGGATCAATATAAAGATTTAAATGCCGTTGCTACGTTGTCAAAAGTGGAGATCAGAATCTAGCATCATATGGCAATAGCAGGAATGTTTTTTTTGCACTAATTACATATAACAACTATTTTCCTGGGATAATTCATATATATAATAATTGCATCCACCAGTCTTCCTAGAATTCTTTTTTTTTTAAAAAAAAGGAAGTTAAGCAAAATAAAATGCTCAACTAGCCTGGTATTGTTTATTACAGCACATTTGAGTGACATTAGATAAGTTAACAATATGTTGCATTTTTTTTTAACGATGATCAAGGGCTTGACCCATCAATTTGACATATAACCAACCTAGATTTTGATCATAAATGGATCAACCCCTTAAATAATTTTTAAATAGATCGATTCAAATTAAGACCTTTGATCTATTTAACTTGTTTTGTCCTATTTAATAATAGGGACCGGCCATGATCCAACCGATTTAATTTGTTAAAGACATGTTTCACCTATTTAAAATATATTTAATTCATTTAATCTAATTTGATTAGTTTAGTGGTAAATGGGTTATCTAAGTTAGGTCAGATTATCTGTTTTATAAGCTTTTTTTTATTGGATAAAGATAAGCTGTTTGTGTTCAAATCTAAATTTTTAACCCGTTTGATAGATAAATAAAATTTAAGGATAAATTTTTGACCCGATCACCAACTTATTTAACTTGATTCTAATCCTAGCTGATCCAAGCTAATTGTCTCCCTTGATGATGATTGATGAACATATCAAAATAGCTAGTGTTGGGGATAAACCCCGCTCCCGCCGAAGTCAAGTTCGGTGCCCAGTCTGATGCGGCCAGTAGCCATGGAAGAGCTTCAGCGGACGGATCTTGGCCAAACTGTTACAGCCGGCCGAACTATTTAGCGGTCGAGTGGACTTCTCAGCAGTCGAGCTCCTTCGGATTCCTCAACGGTCGAGCTCCTTCGGACTCCCAGCGTCCGAACCGAACCACTTTAGTTGACCGAGCTACTTAGCGACCGAGCTTCTTGGACTCCCAGCAGCCGGGCTTTAGCCAAACTCAACCGTCGAGCTTCAGTCAAACTCCAGCAAGAGCTGAACTCTCTCCGCATCGTTCCAGCCAGACGTCTGCGGGAGCCGAACTTCTCCCGAGCTTTTTCTTCGATCGAACTCCTCCACAACTCTAAGCTCCTCTGAACGAACTATCACCATCAGTCTGCGATAGGCGATGAGACCGGACGACATGGCCGCCATAACTGGCGACACCACTCTCTCCATAACCAGCCCCATGCGGCTCATGATCTCTCCGTACCGAACTTCATGCGGCCCCAACAACTCGCTACCAGACGGTATGACCATCACCATCAATTAAGCTCCGCCTATAAAGGACCCTTCAGATACGTTAATCTCTCGAATCTCTAATCTCTAAGCTCTCCTCTTCTTCTCCAAGCTCCGGAACTCATTTCCGAGCACTCCATTCCTATTGGCCAGAGCTGACTTGATCGTCGGAGGATCTTACCGGAGCCACCCCCACCGGCTTCGGATGGAACTTTATTTTGTAGGTCCCCGATGGTGACCTCATCGGCCTCCACTCCAGTGGATTCTGACGACGATCAGATTCTGCGTCAACAGATTGGCACTAGAGGAAGGGCCTGAACCTTCGAGGTTTTCTTATTCTTAAAGGAGTGCTCGACGACGATTGATCTCTTTTCTTTCCGGAGATTCCTCTTCTTTCTCACTAGAGTTCTTTTTCGAAGAAAATATGCCTCCCAGGAGAGCTTCGACTTCGGTGCTCGGTGGCCGCCGCGGCCCAATCCCGTCCAGATCCGTCTGTTCCTACTTCAGCTCCGGCAGCTCAGGTTCCACCTGTACCCACGGTGGATGTGAAGCAGTTCGACCTACTTATTCGATAGGTCCGTGGCCTCACGGAGGTAGTGCAGGCCATACAATAGCCTCCGGTGGTGACTCCACCAAGAAACCCACCATTGGAATGTCGAAAACTAGCCCCAAGGAAGAGTACCAGGGCCAACGTACCCATCGCCCCTGAAAAGGGGAAACAGAGAACCGAGGATCCGTGTTCGGATCATAGTTCTCTTTTGGGGGAGACCTTCCTCATTTGTAGCTGAAAGCCCCCTAAGATCTACAACCAAGACGGTGCCCTCGATCACAGATTGCGAAAGATGGACTGGCGGATTGAAGAGCTCGACCACGTAGCCCCTGCTCATCATGCCGACATCTACACCGAACCTCCTTTCTCCCTTCGAATTATGCAAGAATCCGTTCCACTGAACTTCGAGCTCCCATAACTTGAAAGCTATAATGGAACTTCTGATCCGATTGATCATCTGGAGGCCTTCCGTGCCATGATGCTACTCCACGGTGCTTCAAACGCCATACTGTGCCGAGCTTTCTCATCTACCTTAAAGGGAGTAGTTAGAAATTGGTACTCGACATTGAATCCAAGTACGATCTTTTCTTTTGATCAGATGAGCAGTCAGTTCGCGGCTCACTTTATCAGCAGCCGATGTCCGCGTTGAGGTTCGAATTTCCTAATGAATGTCAAGCAAAAGCAGGAAGAATCCATTCGGGCTTACGTCATCTGGTTTAATGCCGCGGCATTGGAGGTCTGAAACTTGGACCAGTCTGTTGCGATGGCCGCATTCAAGGACAGCCTTCAGAAAAATGACTTGCTATTCTCCTTGAAAAAAAAGTATCCCAGGGACTTCGCCGATCTGCTGGCTCGGGCCGAGAGATATGCCTGTACGGAAGAAGCCTTCAAGTTGAAGGACAAAGAAGCCTTAAGAGAGCGGCTGGCAGATGATGGAGAGCTGAGCGAAGTTCGGCCGCGCTCACATGCTCCCTCCGAAAGTAGGCGGGTCCGAACTCCTCGAGCTCATTGTCAAGGAAGTTCTTCCATGGAGAGTTTCGTGAGAAAGCGGAATGAAGTTCGGCACAAGCGAGGGCGGAACGAAGTTCTCCCATGAAATAAAGTTCGACGCAAGTGAGGCCGAACTCCATCTTGAAGCTCGTCGTCTAAATGAACTTCGGTGCAAGTGAGGTCGAACTCCACCTCGAAGCTCATCATCGGAATGAAGTTCGGTGCAAGTGAGGCCGAACTCCACCTCGACGCTCGTCATCGGAATGAAGTTCGACGCAAGCAAGGCCAAACTCTCCCTCAAACCTCATCATCGGAATGAAGTTCGGTGCAAGTGAGGCCGAACTCCACCTCAAACCTCATCATCGAAATGAAGTTCGGTGCAAATAAGGCCGAACTCCCGCTCGAGTATGTTACCAAGGAAGCCCCCTACAAAGATTTCACAGGAGATGAGATGAAGTTCGGCCGCACTTACAACCTCCACAGCGCAAGCAAGGCCCGAACTTTTCGAGCTTGCCACCAAGGAATTCTCGATAGAAGGGCGCGAAGAAGTCCCCCTCCCGAAAGGTTCCTGCGACTGCGCCCCCCTCAACACTCCTCGAATTTAAATTCTCACGGAAATTAAGAACCAGCTGCCAAGATCAGAAGGATTACGGTCTCCCCCAAACAAGTGCGATCGAAGCAAGTACTGCCTCTACCATCGCGACCACGACCACGACACTAAGAAATGCATACAGCTCCGAGACGAAGTTGAGGAGCTTGTCAGAAAGGGATGGCTGGGTAAATTTTTTCGACGCAAGCCTGAAGCAGGAGAAGATCGGCCAAGGGTGCTGCCATAACCAGAAATGACAAGGTCGGCCGCCTCACGGCGTCATCGACGTTACTCCGGGAAGGAGCTTGGTACATCGATGGTTCGTCGTCTCCTAGCAACAAAGCCAAGAGTTTGCTCCAAATTGAGAAGGCCAGCATGAGATAGAGGAGGTCGTCCGGCCCGGAAGTTACTACCGGAGAGAACCTAGAGGAGCAACGCCCCCACGATCCTGAAATGGAAATGTGCTGCGAGTAATTTTCCCTCGGTAAAATTCTCCCCCAACAAATAATATTGTCTTTGGATGCAAAAACTATGTGATGACCGGGAAGAAGCAATCGATAGTTGCCGTGTTAGAAATAGGAGGAGAACTTCGTCCTAACACGAGCAGGCCAAAGACCTTCAACCTCGGCCAGATAAGATCTCTCCCAAGTGAAGGCCTCGTTCACAAAGGACGAGATGGGGGGAGAGGTGTGGATGATGGTCCGTATGTGCCCCCACAGCCCATTAGGAACAGGAAGGAGAACCTCGTCCTAACGTGAGCAAAGTCGAAGGCCCGTTCACAAAGGATGAGATGGGGGGAGAGGCCGCGGACGACGGTCCGTATGTGCCCCCACAGCCCATTAGGAACAGGAGGAGAACCTCGTCCTAACGCGAGCAAAGTCTAAGGCCCTCATTCACCTTAGGACGGATGGGGGGAAGACGAGGACGACGGTCCTGAATGTGCCCCCAACAGTCTATTAGGAACAGGAGGAGAACCTCGTCCTAACACGAGCAAAGTCGAAGGTCTCGTTCACAAAGGACGAGATGGGGGGAGAAGCGACGGACGATGGTCCGTATGTGCCCCCACAGCCCGTTAGGAATAGGAGGAAACCTCATCCTAACGCGAGCAAAGTCGAAAGCCTCGTTCACCTTAGACGAGATGGAGGAAGACGGACGACGGTCCGAATGTGCCCCCACAGCCCGTTAGGAACAGGAGGAGAACCTCATCCCCAACGTGAGCAAAGTCGAAGGCCTCGTTCATAAAAGACGAGATGGGGGGAGAGGCGCGGACGACGGTCCGTATATGCCCCCACAGCCCGTTAGGAATAGGAGGAGAACCTCATTCTAACGTGAGCAAAGTCGAAGGCCTCGTTCATAAAGAATGAGATGAGGGGAGAGACATGGACGATGGTCCGTATGTGCCCCCACAACTCATTAGAAATAGGAGAAGAACCTCGTCCTAACACGAGCAAAGTTGAAGATCTCGTTCACCTTAGACAAGATGGGGGAGACGGACGACGGTTTGAATATGCCCTCATAGCCTGTTAGGAATAGGAGGAGAACCTCATCCTAATACGAGTAAAGTCGAAGGCCTCATTCACCTTAGACGAGATTGAGGAAGACGGACGATGGTCCGAATGTACCCCCACAGTCCGTTAGAAATAGGAGGAGAACCTCGTCCTAACGCGAGCGCCCGCATCAACCTCGACCAAAGGAGATAAGATCTCCCCCGAGCGACTGGGCCAACCTCGGCTGGAGAGCTTCAACTTCAACCTCGGTCAGAGATAAGATCTCTCCCAAGCGACCGTGTTAACTTCGGCTGGAGAGCTTCAACTTCGACCTCGGCTAGAGATAGGATATCTCCCGAGCGACCGTGTCAGCCTCAGCTGGAGAGCTTCAACTTCAACCTCGGCCAGAGATAAGATCTCTTTCGAGTGACCGAGATAACCTCGGCCAGAGATAAGATCGGAAACAACCTCGTCCTAAGATCAGATCTCTCACGAGCGCCCATATTAACCTCGACTGCTGGAGACAATATCGCCCCGAGGAGCTCAACCTCCAACCTCGATCGCAGCGGACAAAGCCTACCTCAACCTCGGTCGGAGATAAGATCTCATCCGGGCTTCAACTTCGACATCAACTTTAGCGGAAGATGAGATCTTCTCCGAGCTTCGACCTGAACTAGCATAGAGACCAAAAGAGAACTTCGGCAGTCGTTTTTTCTGCACTCCCTTTCTTCGAGTTTCGAACTCGGAAGTGGGGGGGGGCTATTATTGGGGATAAACTCCGCTCCTGTCGAAGTCAAGTTCGGTGTCCAGCTTGATGCGGTCAGTAGCCACGGAAGAGCTTCAACGGATGGGTCTTGGCCGAACTGTTACAGCCGATCGAACTGTTTAGCGGTCGAGCTTTTTCGGACTCCTCAGCGGTCGAGCTCCTTCGGACTCCCAACGTCCGGACCGAATCCCTTCAGTCGATCGAGCTACTTAGCGGTCGAGCTCCTTGGACTCGCAGCAGTCGGGCTTTAGCCAAACTCAACCATTGAGCTTCGGTCAGACTCCCACAAGAGCCTAACTCTCTCCGCGTCATTCCAGCTAGACGCTTGCGGGAGCCGAACTTCTTCCGAGCTTCTTCTTCGATCGAACTCCTCCATAAGTCCAAGCTCCTCTGGACGAACTGTCACCATCAGTCTGTGACAGACGACGAGATCGAACGACATGGCCGCCACAACTGGCGACACCACTCTTTCCGTAACCAGTCCTATGTGGCTCATGACCTGCCAGTATGGCTGTTACTATCTACCTGACGATGCCTTCCTCTCCATACCGAACTTCATGCAGCCCCAATAGCTCGCTACCAGATGGTATGGCCGTCACCATCAATTAAGCTCCGCCTATAAAGGATCCTCCAGATATGCTAATCTCTCGAATCTCTGATCTCTTAGCTCTCTTTTTCTTCTCCAAGCTCTGAAACTCATTTTCGAGCACTCCATTCCTGTTGGCTAGAGCTGACTTGATCGTCGGAGGATCCTATCGGAGCCATCCCTCCATCGACTCTGGATGTGACTTTATTTTGCAGGTCCTCTATGACGATCTCATCGGCCTCCACTCCAACGAATTTCAATGATGATCAGATTCTGCGTCAATAGCTAGTATTAATCATCCCATCTATGCCGACTTCATTTTCTAGCATTCTTATACATGGCCACCAAATTTGAGCCAGGAGGTGATATTGGTGCAAAAGTTGTTTCAAATTAAAGATGGCTTGGCTACCTTTTAGGGGCTTGATTCTGCTTGAAGTGACTCGGGTGCAATTGGGTGGCGGTGTGGTTCTCCTGCACCGTCATCACATCCAGACATATGAGGCCCACCCGCTTCCGCGGCCCGCCCTTCCGTCCCATCCGTACGCCATATCGCCGTCGGTAACTTTACACCGTGTTGCCGGTGTACTTTGCTCCACTACTATTATTCCCTGTCGAAGGGGGCCTGGCTTGGGAAAACAATCAACAAAAAGTCCTTTTTTTTTTTATCCCTTTTTTAAATTATTATTATTATTAAAATTAAATTATTTGGAATAGGATCTCATGCAGCATGTAAGAGCAAAAATAATTATAAAATAAATTTTGTCTGACACCTCGATCTTACCAATAAAATAAAATTTTATGAGAATTAAATTATGAAGATTTTAAATTACATATTTTGATAACTGGTGGTGGGTATTCATAGTTTCATCGATAATTAGGAGAAGATAATTTTTGTGTGAAAAATAAGTGCATACATTTTTTTATGACGCATAGGCTTGTGCATGCCAAAAGATGGATAGACGGTCATCCAACAAAATAGTTCGTGAGGATATACACAATGCGCATTATTTGATAGTTGTTCATCTTATAATAATGGTCAGGATGCTTAGGCCCATGCACCATAAAGAATCTTGGTTGGAAAAGAACCAATTCTCTCTTCTTAGTGTTCAATCTGACTTTCGTCGAATACCTTTTGCATTTTGCTAACGAGTACCTTAAAACACTGGTTAAGGAGTATTTAATATTTCTTAAAAACAGTAAAATATCATGATCTATTTGATATTAAAAATAAAAAATTATTATAAAAGATATAATGAGTATAATTATTTTTATAAAAAATAATATTTATCTTTTATATTATATAAATCAAGATGTTTTACAATTTTTAAGAAGCATTAAATGCCCCTTGATGAGTGCCCAAGTGCGAATATATTAGAAAAGGATATAAAAGATAAAGGATAGAGTAAATTATAATGATCTTCCTTGAAGTCTGGGATAATTATAGATTCCTATTCAATGTTTTGAAAATATATATTCTACTAAATTTTTATTATATACAGGATACGTAATCTCTTATTAATATTTTTTTATTAAATAAATTAATGATCTTACTAACATCACTATCTAATCTATTTGTATTTTAAGATATTTTATAATTTTTATTTTGATATTTTTTTTTAAATTTTAAATTTTTATATTAGTTATAAAATTATGTGTATGTTTCTCAAATATTGGAATGGATCATATAATTACCCAAAATCACTAGAGGGATTAGGCTAATTTATCCCGAAAGATACTTCAACACTGTCAATACTAAGCTTCGGTTGAGTATTGCAGATTATTAAGGATATGCTTGGTTAGATATTAAAAGAATATATTTTTTTTATTTTTTAATTTTTTAAAAATAAAAAATAAAAAATAATATTTGATAATATTATAAAAAGTAAAATATAAAAATAAAAAATTAAAATAATTATTTTATATATAAAATAAAAAATTTTTATTTTTATTTTATATAATTATTTTTGATTTTATAGCAATGTAGACATCAAACATGTTTTTTATTTTTTTTTATTTTTACTTAATAATAAAAATTAAAAAGATAAAAAATATTTTTTAAAAATCATAAGTTAAAATGTGTAACCAAATGTATTCTAATCATAGAGAATTTCTTGAGGTCCATCTGAGCTAAAGCTAGAAGCATCATGAAGATATTTTTAGGTGAGGGTGGAGTCTCGGTTAGTGCGTCCTCTCAAGTCTCAACGCCCGAACAACTTCGCAAAGCGACCGTCAAGTCGCCACATAAAAAGGCAGCTCCAGCAGAAGGTGCTTCTAGCCATCAGCAGCATTTATACCAGTAGGACCACCAAGGTGGTCAATTGAATCATTATATCTAGCTCTTCGCTACCAAGTGGTCCTCCACGATAATTTGAAACATTTCAATCTAAAAGTATATAAGCAAAGTCTCCTCCCAATCACCCTCAGTATTAATGGATAAACTCTTTCTTTTACCCATCCAACTCTACCCCAATGTCATCAATGGCATCATCCTGATTTGAATATCTTATGGAACCTACTGGAGTAGCTCACTAACTAATTAGTCCATTCTATTTCTACATAAATAGCAGGAAAGATGAGGGGCTATGTTCCATTTTAAAGCATACGCGAAGTGTCCACAAGGATGAACATATTTATGGTGATCTAGCATTCTACCAAAACTCATCCTTAATCCTTTCCACCAAGCTCTTCCCCTCAGCTTAATATGTTTTCCCACCAACACATGACACCTGCAATAATTCCATCATTCAGCACCTAGGACTATGCAAAACCTGTCAGGGACTAAGATAAAGGGCTCGCCGAACTCGAGATGTCCAATCATAATCAAATGGTTGCGGTGAAGAGTCCATACATGTAACAAATGCAAAGCCTAATGGTAATCTGCTGATGCTATTTGTAACATATATTCTTGGTTTGCAAGAGGCGGACCACTTTCTCCAATTGTTGCCTCTTTTCACTATTAAATAGCCCACCACCTTCGTGCTTGCCTCAGAAAAACTCTCCGCAACACAGAGCCCTCCCTCATAACCTTTCTCCACATTCCACATATACCTTGAAAGCTTCATCCATGCATCCCCATGAGGTTTCCTCCATACAGCATGGAGGCTAGCTAGGTTCAATAAGGTTTGCTCCAAGCCATGGGTTCAGGAGATGGTGTCCCTCTGCCCTGTCCTGGCCCTGGTAACACCTCAACGTCGGATGAGGCTGATGAGCGCCAACCAAGCCTTGTGGATGAGAGGAGGAGGATATCAAATAGGGAGTCCGCTCGAAGGTCACGCATAAGGAAGCGGAGGCATCTGGATGAGCTGTGGTCGCAGGTGGTACACCTCCGGGCCACAAACAGGAGGCTCATCGACGAGCTCAACCATGTGATGGAGGAGCGCGATCGGATCCTCTGCGAGAATGCCAGGCTCAGGCAGGAAGCATCTGATCTACGAAAAAAGCTCAACTACAGGCAAGCGGAGAGCACTGCTAGTCCTGCTCCAAGAGCTCCATATGAAACCTGAAAGACCGATCGGATCCTCTCTCAATGTGAATCTATGTTTGTCTTCTTTTAGATGTTATGTTTACCTGTATATATATATATATATATATATGGCCTTGTCAATCAAACATTCATCATGTGCCAATTGTAGCAGAAAGTTCTACTTATAGCTGCTCAGCCCAAGATCACAGCAGGGCAGGAGGAAGCAGATGATGGAAAGCTGTGCATTAGGTTCCACAGTGGAATATTAATTAAAAAATCTACATTGTCCTAAAAAAAATGAGAAATTTCATGTGAGGTCTCACGCGGGTATGTATCTAATCTCACATCAGTTATGTACTGAAAAGATATTGGATACTTGTATAGAGTCAAGAATTTTAAATAATATCTTTTAGTTGATCTTTTTGAATTATGTCATGCATTACTATAAAAGATATTAAGCTGAATCTTTAGATTAGATTCATGTAAAATAGGGGACATTGCAGCATAGATATTTTTAGAGCCAACCATAGGCTAATCATGATACTTCCAACGGGAGCAGATTGAATAATGAAAGAAAATGGGATAAATGTAGAAAAAAACCAAAAAAGAGAGAGGAAAAACAATTTATATAACCACGCCGAACGTACTAAAATGATGCAATCAGGTGTGTGGTAACAGAGATTAGATAATTGATCAATGTGTTGGCCAAATTGGGGAACATGCAATAGTAGCTTCACAAGAAAGGCCCCATGGCACAAGGCAGCTAGTGGGAACAGCTGGTGGTGGTTGTGGATCATGTAACACCTATTCAAAAAGCTTATAAGAAGGCTTTGGACAAAAAGAAGATAAAAACTGTTCCCAACTTTACTAAGGTAGCAATGTCTGCACTCATATTGTTCATCTGGGTGGACCTTGTCTGCCCGGTTCCAGATGGCATCCAGCATCATTAACACTATCACTTTCACTCAAAAGAGCATGACTGACTGTCCATGGAATGTGGGAATACAAAAGAAAAAATCAAGTTCTATTCTAAGTTTTCTTATATGAAGAGAAATACAGAGAAAATATTCAGCTTGCGAGCAGACCAACAAAATGATTTCAGGCTCTTCCTTGCACAAATATATGCTTGTGTGTGCTTATCTAAGTTAGTCTTATAGACCATGCACCTTTGGAGAAAGTGAATGCTGTCCCATGTTAGTGGTTATATGACCTCAAAATAGGTACATGGCAGCCTCCTCATTCACTGTCTATCAGATATAGCTGAGGAAGAATTTGCACTGGATTTGAAGTAATCTGCAACTGTGCTTTTGGAAATTAGCTGAAATGAATGCCGGAGTGCCCCAAATCTACCATTTAAAAATTAATGAAAAAGTTAAAGGAAACTTTTTGGTCAATTTATCTCAGACGACATACTTGAGAGCACAGTGTCTCTTTGTATTCATTGCCATCCAAGAAGACACTCCAAAGCAATTCTCAGAATATGAAAATCTTGCGATCCACAGAAGCTCTTTTTTGCATTGTTCTACTTGCATGGGTCTAACCAATGCATGAGCAAAACTAGATATGAGTTTCACATCTGAGCTTTTATAAAAGGTAAGGGTTTTTTTGGTAGTGGGGGAATATAGAAGGCATGTTTGCAGAAAAAAAAAAAAAGATTAAAATTAACTTGAGTTGAGACATTAAAGTTTAAAAAATAAAAATTTCCATCAGACAGAGTGCATTCTTTCAAGTCATTCATGGAATTGAAAAATATGAATTATCACTAAAAATATACAAGACAAGAATTGGGAGTTTTCTCGTCAAAGACTGATCCATAAAAGATTGAAACCTTATCGACCAACAGTCGACCTGATGTCTTCCTTCCAAAATTATACCCGAGTAATTGGATCATGTTGAAACACACACCCAATGTAAGCTAGGTTGTCTTTCATGAGGATATCAAGATACCTCTAGCTTTTGCTTCACAGCCAAATGGATATCTAGTCATTGAAACAAAATTGGAAAACCTTGATTATTTTTTTTGAGGAATCTTTGAAACATATTCCAACACTTTCAATTGGTATATGCCACATAAAAAAATTAATTTCAGAATATAGAAGTCCAACTATTTACAGATGAGCCTTGGCACAATCTTGAGGTTGCTTCTTTGTGACCTAGGTATCATGGGTCTGAAACACAGAAACATCATCTCTATAAGTGTGAGGCTGCACACGTCCGACCCCTCTTAGACACCGTAATAGTGGAATCCTCATGCACTAAGCCCCCATTTTTTTGAAGTCCAACCATTTGTTGAACAAAGGGAAGGATGTACCCATTTATACCTCTTCCACCAGTTGGAATATATAGATGCTTGGGACAGACAGCTCCAATGCAATCATAAGCCGGTTCTGATGATGAATTTGCATGAAAGACCACATTTTGGTGCATCTTACCAAATCTGAGCAGTTCTTGCTGATCTCTTCTCTTCTCTTCCTCATCCTCAAGGAAAGAATCTAAATTAGGCATATATCCAGCCCATTTCATCTCACCAATTAACTCATCTAACCTCTGATATAACTCCACGCATCTTGGGTGAGCCTTATCTCCCACGAGAAAGGTGTGCATCTCATTCTTCACTTCAATCCAACTACATCCAGGCTCCTTTTTCAGCCTACTTTGCCTCATTATCCTCCTCATCTTTGAAACCTCTCCCCAATTGCCAACTTCTGCATATATATTTGACAGAAGAATATAAGCTGCAGAATCTTCAGGATCCAGCAGCAGTATATTATTTGCCGCCATTTCTGCCACCTCTACGTTTCGATAGATCTTGCATATGCTCAAAAGAGTTCTCCATATAACAGCATCAGCTTCGAATGGCATGTCATTTATAAGATTTAAGGCTTCATGGATGCCCTTCGAGCGCCCTATTATATCCACCATGCATGAATAGTGCTCCAATTGCGGCTCCAATTTGTAGCGGTCGGTCATCAATTGGAAGTAGTGCATGCCCTCATCAACCAAACCAACATGCCCACAAGCTCGAAGAACTGCTACAAATGTTGCATGATTCGGTCTCACATTCTCTAGTTGCATCCTCTCAAACATTCCAAGTGCCTCTAATCCAAGGCCATGATAAGCATAACCACAAATCATGGCATTCCATGACACAAAGTCTCGTTCCTGCATCTTTTCGAATATCAACAGAGACTCCTGCATGTTCCCACACTTAGCATACACGTCCACCAGAGTGCTTGATACGAACACATCCCTCTGCAACTCTTGCTTGATAATCTGAGCATGGATTTGCTTCCCTAGACCAACCATGGCAAGGTTTGCACAAGTATCAAGTACCGAGGCATATGTGAAATTGTCTGGTTTCATGCCAATATCCAGCATCTGAAAAAAGATATTCTGAGCCTCTTCACTTTGTTTCTGAAGAGAAAATCCGGATATGATGGCATTCCATGATACAAGTGTTTGCTTCTCGATTCTCTGGTGAAGCTTCTGCGCTTCTTCCATCATCCCACATTTACAATACATGTCAACGAGAGCACTTCCAATGAAAGAATCCAAACCAAGTCCTGACTTGATAATCTTGTCATGGACCTTCATCCCATGATCCAAAGATTGCAATCCTGCACAAGCTTTAAGAACACTGCCATAAGTGAACTCATCAGGTTCCATGCCGCAACATAACATCTGACTGAAATGTGCTAGCGTGTCTTCAAACTGTCCATTCTGCTCAAGAGCTGTGATAATAGCATTCCAGGAGACAGCATCTCTTCTGTCCATCTCCTCAAAAATATCGCATGCATCTGTCAAAGCCTTACATTTTCCATACATATCCAGCATTGCATTCCCAACACAAATATCCGAGATCAAACTAGTTTTAATAGCTAAGCAATGAATTTGTGAACCCTGGAAATACCCTCTAACCTCTGCACAAGCTCCCAAAACACCAGATAAGCTGATCTCATCAATACCAACACCAGATCTATTCATGAGTTGAAATAGCTTCATAGCTTTGAGTGTTCGATTGCTTCGAGCAAACCCAACAACAATGGCATTCCATGACTGCAGGGTTCGGGTTGGCATCCACCGAAACACTCTCAAAGCATCATCCAAGCAATCACCTTTTGTGTACATATCCAAAATAGCAGTCCCTACTACAATATCTGTACTAAAATTGTTCTTTAAAGCATGCCCATGAAACTGGCTGCCCACCCTGACCAATGACAGACCCGCACATGATCTGAAAACACTCGCATAAACTGACTGACTCACTCCTGCTCCTGATCGCTGCATCTCTATGAACAAATCCAACCCGTCCAAGAATTTTTCATTTTGAGCACAACCCCCAATAACTGCACTCCATGAGACCCAATTCCTTTCAGGCATTTCATCGAAAAAATGAAGCGAATCACCCAAACTCTTGCATTTCGCATACATATCCACGACAGCGCTCCCTGTTACCACATCAAAATCCAGACCCATCTTCAGTACCATTCCATGAATCTGAGTCCCCAATTCAAGCTCCTCCGATGCAGCACAAGATTTAAGAATAATAGCAAAGGTAGCGCGATCCGGTTCGATCGCACTTCTTCTCATCTGTAAGAAGAGCTCGATGGATTCATATGAACTCCCGTTCCGCAAATAACCTGAGATCAGCGAATTCCATGAGATAACATCTCGCTCGGGCATCGCATCAAAGAGGGATTCTGCGATGCCCATCGCACCGTTTTGGCTGTACGCTGAAACCATCGCATTCCAAGAGATGGTGTCCTTCTCGGGCATGCGGTCGAATACTTTACGAGCATAGTCCAAATTGGAGCACCTGATATACATGTGCATCAAACAGTTGGCGACAAAGATGGTTGGGACGAAGCCAGAAGTGATCATTCGGGCATGGGCTTCTCGGCCTGGGTTCAGGTATTGGTGCTTGGCACAGTGCTGGAAGATATGGGAGAAGGTTCTTCTCTCGGTGCGCGGTGAGTCCGGTTCGGGTAGACGAGTAGAGAAGGGAGATAGACGGGCGAGGCATTGGGAGAAAGGGTTTGGAGGGAGAGAGGAGGATTTGGTGAGGAGGTGGCGAAGGGACGGAAAGGCCATGCTATTTGGAAACCATGCCTCATGATGTGTTAGCTAGCCAGTGCGACCGCTAGGATCTTGAATTTGCCATCATAAAACAGGACGGACCCAGGACAGAAGCACGTCGACGGCGACCACCATAAGGTTAAGCCTTTTTGGGACTCACACCTAGCGGCCTTTATATTATATTATTCTCTTGTTTTACGGGGCCGGGGTTTCGTCCCGTGGTGAGGTAGCGTATAATACGGTGGCCTCTATAACCTCTATATGATTTAATCATGCAGGACGGTCGATAGGATTTCTATTCGGACCGGATCCGGAGCGAGAGGCGAGCGACCGAGGCCGAAAAGAGCGAGAGGGAGAGGGAGAGGGAGAGGGAGAAGGGGGCTTGGAGGTGTCGGAGATGGGGAGGGAGGTGGCGGAGAGCTGCGTTGATGGCGTGATCATGGAGATGGTGTCGGCGTACTGCAACCGCTTCTACTCCTCCCAGCCCGAGCTCGCCGCCCGCCGGATCGAGGCCATTGGCTTCCAGGTCGGTCACCAGCTCTCCGAAAGGTAATCTCTCTTGCTCTGATGTCCTTCCCACTTTCCTCTCCTCCAGATCTACTTATTTACCCTACACTTCTTTTCTTATATAATCGAGAATATCGACTTCTTTTGTGTGCGAAATTAATGTTTGGGGCAGATAGATTTCATTTCTTTTAGGGCTAATTTCTTCTGGGTACTGGTAATTTTCTTCTTGACTTTTAGGGTATAGTTTTAAGTAGAGTCGGTATTTTTCAACTTGTAATTCTTGAGCAATTTATAAAGAATTGGAAAATTAACGTTGGGAAGAGATAAATTGTATTTATGATCCATTTCTTGCGATTGTGTATTCTTTATGTGGTTTTAGTGTAAAAGTTTAGCCGTGGCATCTAGTTAGTATTTGTGAAGCTTAAGATCTGGCCTTCTTGTGACTGGGGAGCTGGGAACGGAATGGCTTATATGGAGATCATAAGAGGTTCATCGGCTAATATGGCAGGGTGGCTCTATATCAAAACTTAATACTTTTGTTCTACCTCTAGGGATCTTTATTAGGATGTGGAATAAGGCAAACTGGGCAGGACGTGTTGTAAACTTTGATATGTACAACATAAGCTGGATTATAAATGTTTTCTCTCTTCTTGATCTGCCTTGTTATGAAATCGACAGATAATTTGTCCTTCCAACATTTTGTGTCACGCCAAAGTATGAAGACGTGGGTACTTTGGAGGCTGATTCTTTTCTTCTTTTTATTTCATGTTATAGGAAGTAAACTGATAAAAAATAACTTCTTTATTGGAACCTCATGGTTAATATTGCTATTGCCATGTTTTAAGAAGCTCATGCTATTAATGTTAATAAAAAAACAAATGATGGAATTTGTGGTTGTTTAACAATTTGGATATTCAGGGTGTCACTATAAATAATGGATGGTGATGATTGTTCCACTTATTCATGGATGGTTAAAACTTTCAAAACATCCAATGGCTATATCTTAGCTGTCCCTTGGTTGCTTATGGAGTATAACTTTACAAATACAGCCCAGATTAAATTATGTTCTTGTGTATACTTATACTACTAGAGTAGAGAGGAATCAACTAAACATTTTTTTGTTCTAGATTTTTTACTAAAAAGTATTTTATGCAACACAAAATAACAACGTATCTGGACTTGCTAGATCGTAGAGTTATCAAGGCAGCTTTCTTAGGTGCTTGAGCAATGTTAGCAGATGAATTTCTCTGATTACTTGATTATGCATTCATATTTCACTCAATGTAGACTTATAAAATTCAAGCCTACGGAGTTCATTACTCTATCGATACATGCTCCCTTAGACAACTTCACAATCTAGATTTCCGCACTATTTCTGAACCCACATTTGCCAGGAAAGTGTTGGATGATGATGATGTAATTGTATAGCTGCTGCTACTCTCTCTCTCTCTCTCTCTCTCTCTCTCTCTGTGTGCGCGCGCGCGCGCGCGTGCGCGCATTTTTGTCTTGCACATGCAATCACTGATGACTAGCATTATATTATGTTTATTAATGTCCTGAAGTAACTAAACTGAGTGTAAATGGATTATGCGAAGTAACTTAGTTTTTGCACTTGAATATACTACGGATGTGCCCATGTTAACTATATATGTATTGGAACGCTGGTAAAGAGGATACTTATGCGCCGATCAGGTGGTAGTGCAGGCGGAACGGGCTGTGCTTCCATAGAATTGACCTGGGTTTGAAATGCACGGGCATCGATTAAATGCGGGACCGGATGCCTAATGCCCTCATCGGCTCCGTGGAAGTGGTATCTGGTCCGTCTAGCATCCAATCGGCACCAGGGTGATGTACTAACCTTCGGGTGGGAAGGGTGTTCTCGTTATTGCACCTGCATCGAACATTCTTTGGTGGGAGGGGGCCTCAGTGGTTGAGGGTTGCTACGTGGAGTGGGGTTAGTTCCCCAACTCCCCCCTCCTTTTCTTGTGCCAAAAAAAAAAAAGAAGAGGATACTTATGCTTGACACTAGGTTGATGACAAAGGGCTTGCTGAAAATGCTTCTAAATATTTTTAATCAAGATTATTTTTTGCTGAAAGCTAGCATTAATATATCATAAAGTTAGTTTGTCATGCATAACTCATTTGTTGCATCTTGTTTGTAGCACAAAAAAGTAGGATATCTTTGCATGTAATAGTCTTATACAAGAGCTATTTATTTCTGATAATCTCAGCAGATTCACTCAATGCTATGCAAAATCTTCTAACTTGTGCACATCATATATGACACGTCTATACATCTTTTGTTTGCCTTATATTTGTTTTAACAATTCTTTCGACACTCTTGTCTAGCTCTAGAACCTGCTGTGCTGATCTTTCACTCATATTTGTCAAATAGCTCAAGCAACCCCAGGTGGTAGACCCTCCTGCAGTCTAGGTGACAGCCTATGCGATTGGGTGACTGCTTAGGCTATAAAATTTGTACAAGATTTACAAAATAATTTATCTCTTCGTGTATTCAATTTTTGATCAAAACTTGCAATGTTCGCAATGCACTATACTAGACTTTTACTCTAAGATACATGCTAACAGTTAATGCATTAGTGCTATTTAAAATCTAATAAAAACTTCAATTTTATCACAATTTTATTATCTATGCTAAATTCAGAAAATATGATAACATTGTTCTTTTTGCTCAAATGGCAGAGTAATAGAAGATATATAAAAATCAAGCAAAATTTCCTCTTTCTAGAACATAACAGAAAACAAAACTTCAGAATAAAATTAGGAGGATTTGAAATAAAAAATAGTGCATAATTATTGACCATTCCCTCTATTACTACTTTATGGGAAGAGAGCAAACATTCCTCTTATGCAACAAAAATAATCAAGTTTTCCCTCTTTTACTAATTACTACCACTGAGGAAATATAAAAGAGAGCAAAAAAATGTAATGTAGAGCAAAATATTTATAATAGATAATTCTAAGAGAGCAAAATTACCATAAAATATTAAAGAATAGTGAAAGTACAAAAGAAAGCCCACTTGAACCGCAACCATTTGAATAAAACAACCCAAGTAGGTTTAACATACAAAATAGCTGCAAATATGGAGGCTCTGCAAGAGTATCTTAAGCTCTTTGCCTCTCTCAGATCTTGGGTAAACAATAACTTTTTTTTTTTAAAAAAAAAAAAACCTCTCCCTATTTTGGAGGCTGGGACCAACCTATTTCTTTGGGTGTTTGACTGCATCAACTATAACCCAAAAGAAAACAGAAAAAGCAAAAGGAGGAAGAGAAAAAGCAACAATTGGGGGGAGAGAATGTGTGAGAAAAAGAGAGAAGCATGCCTTGATTGGCCTCACCATCCCCCATCAACTCTTGCTTGACCCTTTTTAATCATTGTTGACCACCGTTGACCATCATTCAAGGACATTAGAGAGTTGAATGGCAGGAGAGAGGAACCATCTTCTTGCCCTAAGGTTGGAATGAGGAGGGAGGGGTATAAGCAGATTGCCCAGTTCGTTCTTAGTTTAGTTAGCCTTTTTTTTTTTTTTTTTTTTTAATGGTTTAACCCACTTGGGCTGAGCTAGAACTCCAGATCGAGAATTTTAGTGTAGGATGGCCGAGCAACCACTCACTTAAATTAGGTTATGTAGGCAATGCTCAATTGCCCAAGCAGGTGCCCAGGTTGGTAGGTGGATGCCTGTGTAACCACCCTTCCAGGCGAGCCTTGCCTAGGTATGGGTGCCCACCTAGGTGCCTAGGCGAGCACCTGTAACAACTATGCTTTTATGTGGACAAAAGCCCAAAGCTAGGATAAAAATGACAAATCATAAATAACCTGTTTGCGTGAATTTCTCTACTTGCTTTGAAAACTCTGCAGAATATCACCCTGCTTTCTAGGTGGTTCCTTACCTAGGCTTTTTGGGGAGCTCTGTTTTCCTATTACCATACCCAAATCCACTCCCACTTGTTATCACGATCAAGATAATGAAGTTCTCCAACATAGCATGTTTGTGCATTTCTTCTTTCTTTTTATCCTCTGGCTCGGTCAAATTTTTAATTCCCTTACTCTAATTATACTCTTTATTCATGTCAATGTTTTCTATTCCTAGAGAGCAGATGCATCCTGCGGTTGGAACTTAGACTATCACATCCTATCATGTTCTCTTGTTTATGGCCAGATATACAATGGAGCGTCCTAGGTTTGCTGATCATCTGGAAGCTATCAAGTTCATCTGCAAGGATTTCTGGTCAGAGCTATTCAAGAAACAAATTGATAACTTGAAAACTAATCACAGGGTAATTCCAAAAAGCAGATTGATAACCTCAGCTACATGCATATATAATTAGATATATGTGTAGTTATGTGATAGTCTTCTGCACCCTGCAGGGTACTTTTGTGCTGCAAGATAACCAGTTTCGGTGGCTTACTCGCATATCGATTGATGCATCACCAGACAATGTGGATGCATCTCAGCAGGACTCTTCGTTGCCAACACCTAATAACGCAGCCCAATTCACAAGCATGCATCTCTACTTCCCATGTGGAATCATAAGGGGAGCACTTACCAACTTAGGAATTCCATGTGCTGTTTCTGCTGACATATCCAATCTTCCTGCATGTGAGTTACCAGGACTGCATCTCAATTATGGGCTTTTGACTTCTATACCAATGCTGACAGTACATTATCATTCTTGTTATTAGAAAAAATTCATCTTAAGTGTCAGTCTCAGCAAACTTGTCAATAATAGCTTGCTGGAGAGTTGGTTGATAAATTCTCAAGCTGCTCACCTTCATCATATTCTGTAATTGCACAAATGAGAGCTGAACACAGCCAAATACTCCAAAGATGTGATGTAATCAACACTGACAGGTGTGGACCTCTCTTGAGGGCTGGGTGCATGTCAGGCTCCAAATTAACAGCCTGACATTTTTGTGCTTCTGGTGGAGCAGTTGATCCTCTCGATGTGTTTTTGTGTAGAATACTGTAGGACATTAGTATTTTTCAATTTTAAGAATGCTGATCGCTGACACTTTGAATGCAATGTGCTAACGAACTGCTGGTTTCTAACTGATCAACAGGTTCATTTGTGGTACGTATAAAAGCTTAAGGTATGCTTTGTTTGGAGCAGATATATAGTAGAAGGGCAGCTCCAAGGCATTCAGAGGAACTATATGTCAAATTTGTTTTCATTTAAATCATTCGACTTGCATCCATGTAATCTGTCTCACTTCGTGCGATGGATGCTGTGGTCATGATTAGAAACTGTTATTTTTATTTTCTTTAGTATCACCAATATTTTGTTTGGTTTGAAACTTGTAACATTAGCTTTGGATTGAGATGCATATTTTTGACTCTATGGATGCAAATACTGAATTGTAAATTGTTGTGGAATGGGGTTGGTGCGGCCTTAGCCTATTTAGGGTTGGCTGTTGATCTACTCTAATAGATCGTCTGAGCTGAATGATGCGATATTTTATCCGCGGTTGGTTGTAGGTCAGCCTAAGTCGATCTACAATTTTGTCTGATCTATTGAAGATCGCTTCCTAGCAAAATAATGTAGGTCTTCATACCTTATCTTCGTCGAGTTCAGGTCGCTTGTTGAGCTACATGAACAGGATGATCTATCATAGTTCATCAATGGTCAATCTACAATCATTTTTATTGAAATTGCATTCTCTTCGAATTGAAAAATTTGGATAAAAGAAGAATCTTTCGCAATCTTGTTTTTTAAGAAGAAAAAAATCTTTCGAATCAATCCGGGGTGACAAATTCGAAAAGCTGTTAGAGTTCGAAATGGATATAATTCTAATTTTTTTCTATAAATAAAAGGGCTCCGGGACTCTCTAGCCATTCAATTCGACGCTTTCTCTTCTCATTATTCTTCAATATTCTAACTTGAACGTTGGAGGGTCTTCATCGGAGAATACTTCGGTGGGGATTTTATTGCAGGTGAACGGATGAAGTTTCAGCGAAAGTTCATCCTCGGCTTCATATTTCTCGATGGTCGAGCTTCTTCATCCTCGTCGGCCGATCTCAAGTCGGGAGATCTAGAAGCAACAATGGCGCTAGAGGAAGGACCCTTAGTTGATTTTAAGATCCAATTTTGAAGGAAGAAAGTACGTCATCGGATATCATGAGAATTCGAAGGGGAACATCAAATGTGTCCCAGCATTCTAGTGGTCGGAGGACCTACAATGCTCAGCAGATTAACACATCTCCACCACTAATCTAGGAAAATCCACCAACGGTGTCGGTGGTCTCATAGAAATAGTATGACACACTGCTTCATCAGGTGCAAGCACTATCAGCCACCGTAAGAGGAATATAATAGGCCGACGAGCGTCGTTCGGTCAAAGAAAATTCAGATCTGCTTTGGAGAAGGTAGAAGGAACGATGCCCCCGAAGCCCAAGGGCGGAGGCCAATCGTCATAGCTGACCTACCGATCCTTTCCGTTGAAGATCTGAATGCTCGTCCATACAATTTTCAGAAAAGGCTCTACCTCGAGCCATGAGACTCCTCAACACCGAGCCACTCGTGAGGACGACATGGAGAAAAAACTCAAAAAGATGTTATAGCAGCTAGATGCATTGCAGGAGCTGAGGCAACAAGGGAAGGATTTGGGGTTCAATATCGATCCCCCGTTCACTCAGAAGATTATGGATGAACCCTTGCCATGTCGGTTCAAGATCCCTCAGATGGAGCTTTATGATGGAGTGACCGATCTCGTAAATCATTTGGACAGCTTTCGAACTCTTATGCATCTGCAAGGGGCTACCAATGCGATACTATGTCGAGCTTTTTCTTCAACTTTGAGAAAAGCGGCTCGACATTGGTACTCGAATCTAAAGTCCGACTCCATAGATTTTTTCTACCAGTTGAGCCGTCTATTCTTTGCCCACTTCGTTAGCAGTCATCGGTAACGTCGTAACTCCGACTTTCTCGTGAGCATCAAGCAACGAGAGAATGAGCCTCTTCGAGAGTATATCAATCACTTCAATGCAGCCACCTTGGAGGTCCAAAATTTAGACCCATCAGTAGCCATGATAGTGTTCAAGGCCAGCCTCCTCCAAAATGACCTTTTGTTCTCCCTCAACTTGAACTATCCAAAGGACTTCACCGAGATGCTAGAACAAGCGGAGAAGTATGCCCAGGCCGAAGAGGCTTGGGACTAGTAAGGAAGTAGTCGAGATGGTAGGTCGGATCCATCCCAAAAGCAGGAGAAGAAAAAAGATCATAGACGGATGCAGCACCGTCGGAAGGAGCCATAGTTTCATCAATCACGCACTCCACCTCGGAGTAGCCAACCAATATCTCCAAAGCTACAATGCCGATCTAGAACTCCACCTCGGAGATTCAATTACCACACCCCTCTCAACACACCCCGGGCTCAGATTTTGATGGAGATCGAGCGACGAGAAGATATACATCGATCCAAGAAAATGATAACCCCTGCTCGAGTAAGAAACTTGAGGAAGTATTACCGATATTATCATGACTACGGGCATGATACCGAGGAGTGCTGGCAGCTCAAAGAGGAAATAGAGGCACTAATAAGGCAGGAATGACTTTGGCACTATGTGGATGAACGATGAATCCCAATGAATCTGGATCGTGACCAACCTCGATAAGATGAACCACGTGGAGAACAACCGACCGCGAGAGAGATCAAAGTAATTGCTGAAGGAAATCTCGGTGGAAACACTTCAGATCGAGACCAACCAAGAGAAGGACTGAGGAAGAGGAAGGCAGATAATGAAATTACTTTCACCGATGAAAATCTGAAAGAAATAAGTTAGCCACATGACGATCCTATAGTCGTTTCTTTAAATATTGCTAATTATGATATACATCGGGTCCTTATTGATAATGAAAGTTTGGTAGATGTTCTGTTTTATGATATCTTTATTCGGATGAACTTAAACCCTGAACTACTGATGAGGAGGAATATATCTCTGGTTGGATTTTTTGGCGCTACGATTCTAGTGGAAGGGACTATCTCACTAACGATAAAAGCTAGACGAGCTCCGAGGTAGGCAGTTGTCGACATAACTTATTTCGTCGTGAATAGCTCCTCTGCTTACAATGTCATCTTAGATCGATCAGGCCGAAATATCCTTTGGGCCATAGTGTCAACCTATCACCTGAAGGTCAAATTCACGACTCCACATGGAATCGATGAGCTCAGAAAAAATCAGTGAGTCGCAACGGAATGTTACATGACTACTTTGTATGGAGTGGTGGCTGAAGAGCAATCCATGAATGAGTTAGACGTTCGGAATGAACAAACTGAACAAAGAGGCTTCCCGACAAAAGAACTGATCTTTGTATCGATCAAGGATGATTCGAACAAGGTTGTGAAGGTCGACTCAAGCTTATGTGAGGAGGGTCGACAGCACCTCATCACATTTCTATGAGCTAATGTCGACGTGTTTGCTTGGTCAGCTTTGGATATGCCCGGCATCGATCCATAAGTCATGGTATACCAACTCAATGTGGATTTGAATCGTCATCCGATTAGGCAGAAAAAATGGAGCTTTGCCCTTGAATGCTAGAGGACGATATAAGAAGAAGTTGATAAGCTCTTGAAGGCCAGTTTCATCCAAAAAGTTTATTATTTGGAGTGGTTGGCTAACGTCGTCCTCGTCAAGAAGGCTAGTGGAAAATGACGCACGTGTGTTGATTATGTGGATCTTAACGGAGCATGCCCAAAGGATAGCTATCCTTTGCCGCGCATAGACCAACTGATGGATGTGACCTCGGAACATCAGCTCCTATCATTCTTGGATGCTTTCTTGGGATACAACCAGATCCGAATGGTGTCCGAGAATGAAGAAAAAATTTCTTTCATAACTGACCAAGGTCTTTTTTATTACAGGGTCATGCCGTTTGGCTTGAAAAATGCTGGGGTGATCTATCAAAGACTTATGAATAAGCTTTTCAAGGAGCAAATTGAAAAAAATATGGAAATGTATATGGACAACATGTTCGTCAAAAGTAGGACTGCTGAATATTATATTATCGATCTAGAAGAAGCCTTCTCTACACTGTGGCACTTTCGGATGAAGCTTAACCTGGATAGATGCGCCTTCAGTATCTTTTTTGAAAAATTTTTTGGGTTCAAGGTATCACAACGTGGGATTGAGGCCAATCTGGAGAAGATTCAAGCTCTTCAAGAGATGAAGCCCTCGAAGACGATCAAAGAAGTGCAACGACTCATAGGATGGATTGCAGCCTTAAATAGATTTCTATCAAGATCGATGGAAAAGAGCCTTCTATTTTTTAAAGCTCTTAAGCAATCGAAGAACTTTTAATGGAAAGATGAATGCTAGACAGTCTTCGATGAGCTAAAGAAATGCCTCGGCTCCCCTCCTCTTTTAAGCAAGCCAGAGCCCGAGGAGATATTGTACTTGTATTTAGCTATTTCTTCTTCGACAATTAGCTCTATTCTGGTCCAACAGAAAGCCAAGGTGCAGAAGCCGATCTATTACGTGAGCCGAATACTTCACGATGCTGAGATCAGATATACGAGACTGAAAAAAATCGTCTATGCTCTTTTAATATCTGCAAAAAAATTATGCCCATATTTTTAAGCACACACCATCGTAGTCCTTACAGACCAATCCATTAGATCGATATTGTATCGATCAGACACCTCGGGGGATTGGCTAAATGGGCTATCGAGCTAGGTGAATTCGACATCAAATATTTGCCGAGATCGTTCATTAAAGCTCAGACATTGGCGGACTTCATCCTGGATGAGGAATCCAATCATGCTGAAGCCCCTTTGACCGATGAATGTTGGGCCCTACATGTTGATGGATCTTCGAATGCCGCGGGCTCTGAAATCAGGTTGATCTTAACCAGTCCGGAGGGAGTAGTAGTGGAATATGCTCTACGCTTTGACTTTTTGACTTCCAACAATAAAGCCGAGTATGAGGCATTGGTAGCGGGACTCAGAATAGCAAAAAAAATAGGAGTTCGACATCTCAGAGTCCATAGTGATTCTCAATTGGTGATTGGCTAGGTTCAGAAAGAATATGAAGCTTGGAAGCCGAATATGGTTAAGTATCTACAGAAGGTCAGGGACTTAGCTTCTAGTTTTTTAGCAATGGATGTTCAGCAGATACCAAGGGCAAAAAATGCATGAGCTGATCTCCTTTCTAAGCTAGCAACCCATGCGACGACCGACCTAAAAAGAAGCTCATATATGAAAGTCCTGGAGAAGTCGAGTATTGAGGAGGTCTTGATAATGCAAGCTGATCCAGAGCCGAGCTGGATAGATCCTATCCTCCATTACTTGCAAGATGGAACTTTGCCTGTGGATCGAGATGAGGCAAAAAGGCTGAGACGTCTCGCTCCACGATATATCATCTATGAAGAAAAGTTGTATAAGAGGTCTTTCACCCTACCTCTGCTCAGATGCCTCCATCCTTTGGAAGCCAACTATGTCATGTGGAAAGTTCATGAAGAAATCTATGGTAATCACCTAGGGGGCAAGGCTCTGTTCCATAAAATATTACGGTAAGAATATTTTTGATCAACCATGCAAAGAGATGCGGCCAATCTAGTGAGCAAGTGTAACCAATGCTAAAGGATCTCAAACATTCAGCGTCGACCATCGACTCCATTGGCTTCGATCATGACCCTTTGGCCCTTTGCTCAATGGGGAATGATATCCTCAGACCATTTTTTATCATCGTAGCACAGAAGAAGTTTCTGATTGTCGCGATCAACTATTTTACTAAATAGGTAGAAGCAGAGGTAGTAGCTATAATTACCGAAGTCAGAGTTCAGAATTTTATCTGAAAGTCTATCATATGTCGATTTGGTTTACCCCATGCCATCATAATCGATAATGAACGATAATTTAATATCCTGAGGTTTACAGGGTTCTGTAATGACTATAAAATTTTTCACAGATTGACGTCAGTAGGTCATCCACAGACTAATGGTGAGGTCGAGGTGATGAATAAAATATTATTGCAGGGGTTGAAAGCTCACATAAGCCAGACAAAAGGATCGTGGGTCAAAAAGTTGTACAACGTCCTTTGGACGTATCGTACGATGCAATGTGTCCCAACTGGAGAGACACCTTTTATGTTGGCCTTTGGTATGGAAGCTATGATACCCTTAGAGATTGGATTACCCACGCTCTGAGTGGAAGAGTTTGATGAAGACAGCAATTCCTTCAGGATGAGAGTGAATCTGGATCTACTAGAAGAAACCCGAGAATGAGCTCGAGTTCGAATGGCCAACTATCAATAGAAAGTTGCTCGGTACTATAATTCTCGAGTAAAGGATAAATCTTTTTTGACAGGATAATTAGTTCTTCATGGAGCCGACATTTCTCGCCCATTCGAACAGTCAAAATTATCGCCGAACTGGGAAGGTCCTTATCGCGTAGCTGAAGTAGTTCAGCTTGAAACTTACCGTCTCTGTCGACTGGATGGAACTCCGATCTCAAGGATTTGGAACATCGACAATCTTCGAAGATATTATCCTTAGAATGTAATTTTCATCTTGAATTTTTCTTTGATAATAAATAATAACTTATCGTATGTTTTATCTTCGTCAATGCGCGCTTCTCGACTATGGTCGAGGAGCGGAACGTGTCTCCATTGGATCTCGCCAATGCGCGCTCCTCGACCACGGTTGAGAAGCAGAATATGTCTCCATCGAATCTTGCCAATACGTGCTCCTCGATCGTGCCACGGTCGAGAAGCAGAACGCGTCTCCATCGGATCTCGCCAATGTGTGCTTCTTGACCATGGTTGAGGAGCGAAACGTATCTTCATCGGATCTTGCCAACGTGCGCTCCTTGACTATGGTTGAGGAGAAGAATGCATCTCCATCGGATCTCGCCAATGCACGCTCCTCGACCATGGTCGAGGAGCAGAATGCATCTCCATCGGATCTCGCCAATGTGCGCTCCTCGATCATGATCCCGTGCACACGCTCCTCGACCATGGTCGAGGAGCAGAATGCATCTCCATCGGATCTCGCCAATGTGCGCTCCTCGACCATGGTCGAGGAGCGGAATGCATCTCCATTAGATCTCGTCAACGTGCGCTCCTCGATGATGATTGAGAAGCAGAATGCATCTCCATCGGATCTCACCAACGTGCACTCCTCGATCGTGCCATGATCGAGGAGCAGAATGCATCTCCATCGAATCTCGCCAACGCACGCTCCTCGACCACGATCGAAGAGCGGAACGCATCTTTATCAGATCTCGTCAACACGCGCTCCTCGACCACGATCGAGGAGCGAAATGCATCTCCATCGGATCTCATCAATACGCGCTCTTCGATCACGATCGAGGAGCGGAATGCATCTCCATCGGATCTCGCCAATGCATTTCCATCGGATCTCGCCAATGCGCACTCCTCGACCACGGTCGAGGAGTGGAATGTATCTTCATTGGATCTCGTCAATGTGCGCTCTTCGATCACGGTCGAGTCTCACCAACATGAGCTCCTCGACCACGGTCGAGGAGCGAAATGCATCTCCATCGAATCTTGCCAACGCGTGCTCTTCGACCACGACCGAGGAGTGGAATGCGTTTCCATCGGATCTCGCCAACGCGCGCTCCTCGACCGCGCCACGATCGAGGAGCAGAATGTACCTTCATCGGATCTCGCTAATGTGCGCTCCTCGACTATGGCTGAGGAGTGGTATGCATCTCCAACACAAATCGCCAACGTGTGGTCCTCGACTGCGTCCTACAAAATTCATCAAAACATGCAGTCCTTGACCACAGTCGAGGACCGGGATGCGTCCCACAAAATTCATCAAAATGCACTCTTCGGCTGTGGCTGAGGATCGTAACGTGGAGGCATGAATCGTTCGCCATAACTTCTCAGTCACACCGCTTAAGATCTATGCCGATCTACATCTCAAAAAAAAAAAAATTGACGAAGAACATACAAGCTCAACAACTTTTGCAAAAAAAAGATTTTATATTAAAGTTGAGTATTTACAAGTGATGGTCGGCCCATACAAAGATACCTCGGCAATAATCGGGGACAAAGAAAAAAAAGGAGCCGACCTAAAAAAGATCGGACATGCCCGATCAAAAAGCTACATTAAGTTCCGTTCGGAGCTCTAGATTCGTTGACCTTCGCTTGGTCAGGCAGGGTGATGACGGCCGGGGGTAGTATCGATGCTACGTCCTCGACAGTCGGATCATTACGCGCGGTGTTGAAGACATCTTTCATTTGAACTTTTCGACCCTCAACTTTCTCGACCTCCTCATCGTCCGACTCCAGGAGGTCCAAGCTCAGATTGGCGAAGATCCTCTGGACCTTCTCTTTCAGGTCTATACCCTCTTGTAGGTAGGAGAGCGATGCAAAATCCATCTTGATGTTGCAGAATTCTTTCGAGATATGGAAGACCTTGGCCGCCTCTATCCTAGCGCTCTCTGCCCACGCCCTCCCGGCCTCCCTCTCCTCCAGCACCTAAGCTTCAGCCTTAGCTAGCTCGGATTCCAGCTGCTTCACCCTCTCTCTAAGGGATCTGATCTCATCCTCGGCCTTCAATCGAGATAACTGAGCATCGTCCGCCCTTCGGTTGGCTTGGACGGCTTTCTCTTCAGCTTCCTTAGAGAGGCGCCGAATCTCTCTAATTACTTCGGCAAAATGGTCCACATGATGGATGAGCTAAAAAAAAAGGAAAGGAAAAAGAGAGAAGAAAAGGAAGTTGAGCCGAGGAATGAACGGAAGAGCTAAAACGAAGGTCGGTAAAAAAGTTGATACGTACCCGAAGGAGAGAATCATAGGAGTCTTGGATGCGGAAGGCACCCCCGACCTCCTCGAAGGTTTGGTCGTCGGTCGGTAAGATGACCGACTTCAGCAAAGAACAGACGACATGGTAGTCGTTGACATCCTTCCTTTTGTCCGTGATATCCGAGGAAACTTCCATCAGAGATACACTCCTTGAAACATCAGATCCGCAGCTGAATATCCGGATGAAGATCTTCGGCCCACCCGAGCTTCTTTTGGAGGAAGATGCAGAAGGTCGAGGGACAGACTCTGCTAGAGTAGCAGACCAAATCGACGTCATAGCCTTCGTCGGCGCTGACTTCTCCTTCCTCGGGGCATTGGCCACTCTCGAGGAACCTCCCATCGTGGGTTGTGCCAGGATAGCCTCGGTCCAAGCATGTTTGGGGGCCATAGTCGTGCTCATCTTTCTCTTCTTCGTCATCCATTGAAGAGTTTCGAGATCGAACGGATTCATTGCTGGATAGAAAACACAAGACTCGATCAATAATAATGATGAGGAAAGAAAAGATGATCCAAACAAAATCGCATAAGAACACTTACTCCTCGGATCAGTTGGAATCAGTCCAACCTTAAATAAGTTCTCCTCGGTAAGGAACCTGGACAGCGGAAGAGGAGCGAGACTAAAGATCTGACTTAAGGCCTTCTCCTCGACGTCGAACAGTGTTGGAGGTCTGACAGCCGACCTATGAGGTCACTCCCATGATGTGCTGAAACCCCATGGTTGCTCGATCGAAATAAAAATGAAGCGTTCCTTCTAATTATGCACCGAAGAAGGAGCGCCTCGAAAAAGGCAGCATCCTCTCTAAGAAGAGACGTACCACCATCCGACCTCCATCGGATGCTCCTTTAAAGTGAAGCAAGCTCGAAAAAGATGGAAGGTAGGCTCGACCCTGAGGAGGAGGCAGTGGATGAAGAAGCCTAGGATCGATCGTCAGGAGTTCGGCATCAAATAATAAAAGCTAATTCTATACAGATTCAAAAACTCGGTGATTAAAAAATGAAAAGACAATCTAAGGCCAATTTTTAGCGATTCCTCGTAAACATCGATCCATCCAGGATGAGGAAGAGCTATACGTTCTCTAAGACCAGCGACCTCTAACTTAAAATCGTCGGGGGCATGGTATTTTATCATAATGACTTGCAGGTCCTTTGAGAAGAGGACGAAATTTATTCTAAAAAGATTATAGTCCGAAACTTCACGTTCTTCGGATTTGCCCGAAGAACCTATTACTCCAGAACCATGATCTTCACCAAAAGGGCTATCCAAGCCCCAAGAAGATCGGGACAGAATAAATTGACTCATGAGTGCGGAAAAGATTGATCTAAGGGGCGAGGAGGCCGAGCAACGAAGAAAGTTAAGGCGGGATCGACGGTAGCTCAGCTGAGTCCGAGCTATTCCTCATGCACAAAAAAATGTCAGAGTTCATCTTTTAAGCAACAGTAGCAGTCAAAAAGAATAATGCTGACTCCTATTTATAAGAGGCATGAACGGCTCTGACCTACCCTCGTTTCATCTGCTCTTCTAGATCTTCGTCAGGTGTCAGATACTAATTGGTCGGAATGGACAGACCCGGATCAAAGCAATGGACGGTTAGATTCATGGCCGTTAGACTTCTCCCAATCTTATCATGCTACTGATCTCCAATACGGCAATGCGGTCACGATTTGAAGATCGACCTAGGCTTCGATATGGTATTTACATCGATCACTCAAAGGTAGATCGACCTTGTAAGTGGAGGGTAATTATTGTGGAATGGAGCTGGTACGATCTCGATCTGTTTAGGATCGGCTGCCGACCTACCCCAATGGAATGTCTGAGTGGAATGACACGATACTTCACCCGTAGTTAGCTGTAGGTCGGCATAAGCCGACCTATAATTTCGTCCGACCTACTGAAGATCACTTCCTAGCAAAATGATGTAGGCCTTCATACCTCATCCTTGTCGGGTTCAGGTCGGCCATCGAGCTACATGAACAGGATGACCTATCATAGCTCATCAATGGCCGACCTACAACCATTCTTGTTGAAACTGCATTCTCTCCGAATTGAAAAACTTGGATAAAAGAAGAATCTTTCGCAATCCCGTCTTCCAAGAAGAAAAAAGTCTTTCGAATCAATCCAGGGCGATAAACTCGGAAAGCCGTTAAAGTCCAAAATGGATATAACTCCAATTTCTCTCCTATAAATAAAGAAGCTTTGGGATCCTCTAGATATGCCACTTAATTCGACGCTTTCTCTCCTCATTGTTTTTCAATCTTCTAACTTGAGCGTCGGAAGGTCTTCATCAGAAAATACTTCGGTGGGGGTTTTATTGCAGGTGAATGGATGAAGCTCCAGCAAAAATTTATTCTCAGCCTCATATTCTTCGATGGCCGAGCTCGTCCATCCTCGTCGACCAATCTCAAGCTGGGAAATTCAGGAGCAACATAAATAATTATGTTTTTTCTAGTTTGGCTTCTTGGCTCACCTCCTACTAGAACATCCGCGCCGCTATTGCTATGGTTATTACTTGTAAGTAGCCCTTGGAGGCAATCAAGTCAAGACTTGGAATGCTAGAAAATTTATCTTCAACTGCATTAAAATTTGAGTAGTGGAGTGGCAAAAGAAGAAACTATTTATTGTGCTTCTGTTTTGTTGGATTTGGTTTTTTGATCAGATTTGGCTCCCAAGGATCCGTGGGTGTTCAAGGTGTCACGGGACCTGTTTGTAGGCCAAACCACAACCGTAGTTAGGCTTAGTAGATTCTGTCCATGGTTCATTTAGCTGCTACGGACGACCGAACGTACCAACCACCCGACTCTGGCGAAGTGGATAACCCATCCATTCCTCAAAAGTCTTCTCGCTCCTCCCTCCCTCCCTCCCTCTCTCTCTCTCTCTCTCTCTCTCCCCTCGGGCGATACTGAGATGCAAGTATTCCCCGGCATCCTCCGCACCCCCTCCTCCCCCCGCCTCTGGATCCCCACGAGACCAAGCAGACCACAGCGCCGCCACCTCTGCTTCGCCTCCGGCGACGCCGCTGGCGGCGTCGGTCTCTCCGTCTCCGACGGGGAGCTGGAGACCCGGGGTTTCCTGGTGCGGCGGACGGCGACGGGGCTGGACGTGGAGGCCCTGAACGAGGTGTTCGCGCGTGTGGGCTTCCCACGGCGGGATCCCGCGCGGATCCGGCGGGCGCTGGAGCAGGCCGGCGGCGCTGTCGTGTGGGTGGAGGAGACGAGGTCGAAGGCGGAGGGTCGGCCGGTGGCGTTCGCGCGGGCGACGGGGGACGGGGTGTTCAACGCGGTGGTGTGGGACGTGGTGGTGGAGCCGTCGTTCCAGGGGATGGGGTTGGGCCGGGCGGTCATGGAGCGGCTCGTGGCAGAGCTCCGGGGCATGGGCGTGTCCAACATCGCCCTCTACGCGGAGCCCCGGGTGGTTGGCTTCTATCGCCCCCTTGGCTTTGCGGCAGACCCGGACGGGATCCGAGGGATGGTCTACTCCCGGAAGAACCAACAGAAGAGAAGATAGCATCAAAGGGATTTGGATTGCTTCATGCGCGGTCTCACTCTATGTTGCACAGTATTATTTGTTTGTACCACCAAAATACTCAATATAAAGTATTTCTTATCAAAAAAAGTTTATGGTATATTTTAATGGTGTGATTCTACAATTGATGGGCATATTGTGGTACAATTTGGCATAATAGTGGAGCATGCTTAATTTGACAATGCCCACTAGAAAGTAATTACTTTAAAGTAGATGAACTTTCGGCAAATGGTTGGTATTTATGCCCCATTCCTTCTCATAATGCTGCTACATGACAGTAGAAAGTCCTAGCTAAACTATATTAGTTTCTTTACGGAGCTTTTGCTTTTCAAACATCATATGGCTCTTCATGTTATACGCAGATCGCTTTGTTTCATCTATGAATTACTTTCTAGATCACATACTGATAAACTTGGATTTGGTATCATGTTTGGATAATTTGAGATGTATAAAGCTGAATCACGAGGATTGAAATGGAAAAGAAAAAAAGCCGAGTTTTCTTTTTCCCCTCTTTTGAGCAAAAGGGTGGAATCCCACCCCACCTCTCGATTGAAATGGGGAAGAAAAATAAATGGAAAGAAAGAGAACAAAAGAAAGGGCCTAGAGGGGGCCATAAACAACACGAGAGAAGAACAGACTACCCATGGAATCGGTAGAAGTGGCTACCGTTACACATCAATTTACCCATAGAAAAGGTTTCGAACAATTGTTTGTCCAACCGCACGCCGAGGATAACAGTATCTATAACAAATGCTATTCCTGCCACCAAATACGACTTTAATTTGATGCTTGCAGACTATCATATTGCCGGGTCTTGCATAGTCGCAGGAGCTACAAACACGAGCATCAATCTTGCGACTCATCAAAGAACCGATGCATTTTTGCTAGATGTGATTTATTGTAATTTTCATTTTGTAAAAAGGAAATTGCAATAGAAGACTAAGCATGTGGCCAATTCGACGCATGGATGAAGATAAGCAGAACTCAAAGAAATGAAAGATGATAAGTTAAATACTATATTTTGGTACCATTAAAATGAACAAGCTTCAAACTTGGGTTACAAGACTAGGATACGTCGTGTTATCTGATTGATCCTAAAAACAAGATACTGCCCGTCTATCTATTTTGCAGGTAGCATCGATCCCTTTGAACTAGTTGACAATTCTATTGAAGGCCAACTTTCTCATCTGAAGACATGCAGGAAGGTCCTTTTCTCATAGCAGAAACATAAAGAAACATTCATGCTATTATTTTCCAGATGCCTTCTGCACCTTCGACCTGGTGGGGAAGAGAGAAGTAGCACCATCTTTCTTGTGAGAAACACCAACACTTCTTCCACTTCTCCCTTTGTTCACCTCACAAAACTTCTTGTATGAGTATGAGAAGTAGTCCTGGTTGCGCTCATCTTCTTCGAGCCCATCCTCGTCATCATCATGATTGAGATGACACATTAAGCTACTTTGATCACATTTTGTATCACCATGCTTGTGCTGAATTGGTCCAGTAGAAGCATCTGAAGCCATAGAATCATTATCCTCACCTTCACTGCCATCATCGCTTTCATTGCTATTGTGATCATTGTTATCATCCTCTTCCTCATCATTAGCTTGGACTTCAATATCACCATGTCCATCATCATGCATGGGGGATGCAAGGTACATGGTCCAACCAGACTCACTGCTGCCACATTCTTCTGCCTCCATAATGAGTGGGGAAGACTCAGAGAGAACAACAGACCTGAGGAAAGAGGATCCAACAAATTAACTGAGAGAAAACTATCTTCAACTTCTTTAATAGCAACGTAAAGTGCTAGGCAGATGAGCTTCCTTTAGCATTTATAACTCTGATTTCCTCAACAGAGGGCAGCTGTCTACAAGATTCAAAAACATCAGAGAGTACAAAATTTATTAGGATGAGTTGATATCTACTACCTGAAAATTTACTGTATCATTGAATCATCTGACGGTTCCATCAAAAGCTAGCAGGCGGCTTTGGAGCACGAGACAGCAACCATGTTGCTGGAGGAACAAAGGAGATGAAGGCCTTTTAGTCTGAAGTGTCCCGTCTACTTAAATGTTTTGCCTTGCAGACCCCAGTGCTCATAAATAAGAGAGGCAGCCAATCCTCATCACCACTGCTTTTTACACTTCTCACAACCTTTACTTCTCTATCGTCTTCAGACCAAAAGGCAGTGTTCTTTTATTCTTTTTAGAGCATAGTGTTGGTGCTGGAGTTGGTGCAGTTGTTAAAATGTCTTTTCATTAATAATCCAGCACCCCTCGGTGTTTCTCATTTCCTTGTGGCTCTGTCCCATGAGAAGGCATGCAAATTTTTCTACAGGACAGGGCGATGCCTTTAAAGTTGATGATGTCGTGAAGATTAAAGCAGGCTTTGCAAAGTAATCTAGTTTTTATAGTGTGATGACGGAAGGCTACAATCATTTAAATCATGTTGGTGTGGTGATCGCTATGAACACCACTTTCTCCATAATTTATGGCATCTACTTCTTATGTTTCACATGTGAACTTGACAAATTATGGACAGCGTTTGGATTGAAAATAGAATCTTAGGCATTGCATATTTCAGTGTCACATGCCCCTCGATCTAGGGTGCCCTGTTGGTGGGTGGTCTTATAAATATGGTCCACTGGCCGAACTTGCACTGCTCTATGTTGCAAGTTGCCCGGGGAATGCACCATTTTTCCATGATGAGTTAGGTAGGTTCTCTTCAATGTCTGAAATGAAGAAGGCTAAGGCATTTAACTACTGACCTAAATCAATAGTTAATGCATCTAGTCTCCCACTAGCAATGTGTTGGGAGCATAGGAGAAAATGAAAAATTTGAGGGCTGGGTACGGGGTCGAAAGAACTTCTAAGTGCACCCAAGCTAGATTGCTTAAAACCTTGCATTGATGGGGACCATGACCACATTTTTTTCTTAAATTTGTCCTAATCATATGATCATGTGTTTTGCCTATTTCAAATCATTAATGAAGAACTAAGGGGAGAGTTGGACTCTAGAATAAAAATGAAATTGAATGACTTTTATTCCAGTTATTTGGTTGGAGAGATAGTCTTATTCCCATTCTACTTCAGAAGAAAATGGAAATACCCCAATTCCTCGAAATGCAATCCTTACTGTATTCAAATTTCATTCTTATTTAATCAAACATGTTGGGAGATATAGTTATTCTAATTTTAATTTTAATTTTGGTCATGAACCAAACATGTTCTAAGCTGAATTAATCATATCAATATATTTGAAGTTAACTCGGCATAGTGGATCATTATATATATATATATATATATATATATATATATATTTTAACATGTCATACTTTTGGATGTAATTTTCTCACTAATTTCTTATCCTAATCGAACAGATATTGCTGATATATAGTTGAAACTTTTGATTTGTTATTATGATTTGTTGCGTTAGTATACACTTTTGTTGCTTTATTATATCCCCAAAATCGTAAAGCTCATTCGATTATTCCAGAATTCCACTTGACTCACTGAAAGCTGAGTGCAGCAGAGTTTTTGGGCGTTACGCATGCATTTGTCAACAAAGGACAACCGGAGATTGACCATGCGGAGGTGACCACCACACGCTTGTTCTGTTTCTTTAATGCAGTGTTCGTACTTCGCCTTTAATCAAAGAGTGGTCATAAACAGCATCTTTATGCAATAGTCTGGTAAAGAAAGCTATTACTGATAAAAAAAAATGGTTGCTAACTAAGCAGAATTTATCGGTATGTTGGTGATCAGCTTATGTAAACTTTCTAGAAAAAAAGAAAGAAAGCATCCCGGTTCAATGAGACAGCCTGTGTCTCGTTTCAAATCTTTTGGATAAGACCGGATACGATATTCATGTTGTGGACTGGACGTAACCTATGATGAGACTGATCATGGTTCTATAGCAGAAGTTGTCTTCTTCCACCCACCTATATTCTTAGCTCCCAGCCATTCACCCTGTGCCTCCTTAAATGGGTCCTTTCCGTATAACAATAAATCTTCATCACGGGCAGTTTCTGGCTGTTCTATTTCATTATGCTTGTCACTCACAATGGCTTAGTTTGTCCTGCAAGTTAATTATTTTATCGTATTTCAAAATGATGAGAGAGAGGAAGAAGAAAGTAGCAAGACAGAGAAAACTCTTTATCTTATGTCTGTCCATCCACGTAGCTTTGTCTTTGGTTGGAATCCCTCTCAATATATCTTATGCAACGATCCAAATTCCAGTGGGACGTTCCGTATGATATTGGGATAGAATGCCATCTCATGTGTTGGAACAAGATAGCATCTTAGTATTTCGATCGGAGATGTCTTAAGACATTTTCTATCTCAGAAAGGAGATGGGATGGCAGTGCATTTCATTTCATAGAAAAATCGGAACAACCCCGTTTCACAGGATTTAAAGCCTTGATCTTATGAAATAAATGATCATTCTCAGCAGTTCTATAGTTTTTACTTTATTGCTGAGTAGCACTTGCTGTTCCACAGTTTCTACTCTCTCTCTTTTTTTTTTTTGAGTTGAAAGGAGGGTCACAACCCATCAAATTCCATGGTGATATTTACATATCTCGATTAGCACTTAGCTTCTAGGTTGGGTGGTCAGTTCCACTACCAGGTCTTGTTAGGTTAAGAATATTACGGAGTTCCTCCGGTTCTTCGTTGTGTTCTAAGTTCAAGGCCTCCTTGGAATCTAGGTGTTATACTTTGCTCCAGCATTTTTTTTTTTTTAATAGTAGCTTGATAGAGGCAAGGCAAAGGAGGCTGAAAGAGGTGCCATCCAACCATGATTCTTCCCAGCATCGAGTAGTAGTTATCTACAATAAATGCTAGGCAGCACCAGAAGTTTTGCAAAATTTTACATTACCCTTGTAAAGTGGAGACTCTGTTCTTACTGTTTGTTCTTCCACTAGATTACTGTTTGAAATATGGTCATCCTGGCAAACAATGGAAATCATGGCAATTCTTACTTCAGGCTTAGGATGAAGTTTTTGAGTTGAAGAATTGGTGCACCCATGGTTGACCAGCCAGAAAGAAGTCTATAATTGTACACGTGGGGGTCCCCAGTTTCTGCAGCCCATTTCACCATCCATTGCATGCAGCTATATATTAGATGGTGGATCGAGAATGTGAGGTCTAATCCATGGAGACACATAGTGCAGAGGACAAGATGTTTTATGTTTGGATTTGGTCTATGGTTACCTAGCTTCTACTGCTTGCTATTTGGAGCATTCAGCTAACACTGGAATGGCTCGTGGAAACATGTTGCATGTCTTATCCTTTGAAAAAGTTTAGCTTCCATGACGAGCTTGCAAACTAATAAAACAACCAACGGAGGAATTTATCTTGCATTCATTACCGAGGTAAACCCAAGTTAGATTAACTAATAAAACGTAGAAAACTTGCCCATCATTGCAGTGAATTCAACTGAGGGATTTCTCACTACCTATTATCTTTGGCAGCGTGCCTGTTTCTACCCATTTCATCATCTCTAACGAAATGTGCTGTGCTCCCCGCCGTTTTGCTTAACAAATAATAATAATAATAAAGCATGGCTAGTTTAGGGGTTATTTTCAGGAACTTCCACACTTAGTTCACTTGGAGCCCAACCAAATGTGTTTGATCTTAGGACCTTTTCTTTTCTTTTTTTTTTTTTTAATCTATATATCCACACAAAAGAATGTAGATAGATATAGGAATCTTTTGAAACTATGTATCCCTTGATGCACATGTCTTCACATTGAAATTATTGTACTCTCTCCTGCTTGCACCTGTGAATATTTCTTACTCTAACCAATAAAAAGTGGGGAGTTACTTCCTCCATTACTACCTCAAGATTTGTTTGATTTGAAGGAATGAAATTGGTAGACTTATATGGCAAATCCCACATCCACTCTTGATGAAACCTTCATGGGAAGACTTCAAGTCTAGCACACGTTTCATGGACTCCTAGGCTTAAAAATCCAAGTGTGAGCTAAATATGCTTCTACATCCATGCTAGTGTTTAATCCATTTGTTTACCTAGAAAGTACTGCAATCAAGCCCTTGCTTAGTGATGATAATTAAATGTAAGGAAGTAAAAGGGTGTGATAATTCACCAAGTGTGAGTTGCTTTTGCAAATGCTATCCACCTAGGAAAGATGATGGGAAAATCCAAGTGCCATAAGAGGTATTTGCCGGAGGTTTAATTTTCACATGCTCGCCACATACCGCAGACAAGCGATAGACATCATGATTAAAATTACTAACCCCACTGCACTCTCAAACCGCCGCATCCAACACGTTTAATCCACATACTCATTTGTCAGAGATAAACAGAAAAGGTGATAACATTGGTGAGGTCTAAAACTATAGACCAAATGCAGTGCAGGTCAACATACTATTTTCTGATGTGGCTCTTGATGAATATATAAGGACTTTTGGTTGAATTAACTTCTAATTTTTATCCAAGTTGGATGTCCATCGACTAAATGGTCGAGTAAGAAAGAAGGTAATGCAGTATCTACGTTTCTCAGTGATTAGGCTTTAAATATATGCTCTTCCTAGAATAATATTATTATAAAAAGTTGTTAAGTAAATAATCTTTTATAAAGAGTGGTGGGACATATATTTTGATAAAAAATCATCAAATGGAGAACCAATTGGAGCCGCACTTCCAAACTAAGCAACTTGGACTGTGATAAACCTATGGCAATCTGGGATCTTATCTTAAAATGACTGGCTAGAATGTATTATTTAGATTTTTTTGGTTCTGTATAAATACCCAGGATCTTTTCATCAAGTAATTAATATGGAAGTAAATATATATCCGCACGGATCTTCACAGAACTAATTTGCATAAAACATTGAATTAGATCCATTTCATAGTCACAATGGGCATCATATTATTTTTCAGTATCATACAAATCTACATGACAATTGAGAATCAAATCCATTTCATGGTTGCACTAGGTATCTTTCTAAAAACATGATGGGGAGAGAGAGGGTTCTAGAGGTGATCATTGTGACTACTCCCCGCCAAGAGATGCGGATTTGCTGCTGCTGAGATGCTTCTTAAGGTATACTATTTTAAATTAGATTTGAGTGCAAATCAACATATAATTCAAGTTTGTGGCACCCACCATCGACAGACAAGGGGCAGTTTCCCATCGCGCACCAATGGAAACCATATGATGCAAGATGACTAGCTAATCCACTTAAACACCTTCGAACTATAATTAACTTTCAATAAATAGATAAAGGATGACGTGCCATCCTTCTACTTTTGAGACATTGAAACAAAGATAAGATTAATAATGAGAATGATTAGGAACATACCTAACATTGGGGCCAACTTTCCACCATCGATCTTTCCTTCTACGTAACATGCACCATGTTAAATAGTAATTATCAAGACAATGACTTGGTTAACTTTACTCTCTAGTTGTTCAAGAAGAGCCACTAGCTTTGACATTTTGGAAATTGAGGTCTTAACATTGTGGACTAGGCCTTTTAGCCCCTGTTGCTGCAATTCAATGTTTAGGACAGGTTATTTTCAGGCTTGTAGTGCCTGTCCAAGCATAAATAGGTACTTAAATGAGCACAACCTTGTAGAGGAGCTGGTGTAACCGAGTGCAGAAACATGACTTTATTAATTGTGTATCAAGGATTAAGTATCAAATGAACCCGGCAAAAATCAAGTCATAAAATAGGCCTCATTCAAATAAACGATCCTATGCATTAAAGCTTTTTCAAATATTATTATTGTTTTCGTGTGCAGGTTCTCTCTACTATGCATGCGATGCATCACACCATATTATTCTTTTTGTGCACGGGTTCTCTTCTGTGCATGCCATGCACGATATGGTACCATGTATCATGCGTACCATCCATCGCATGATGAATATATAGTTACATATGGCCATGTGCGGCGTGCATCGCACGCCCGCTACTATATATAGCCGTCCATCATGCGATGGACGGTGCATGCAATATACTGCATCGTACTGTATACCATAGAGGATCCATGCTTATTGTTTTGCAGGACATGTTAGGACATGCTTTTGGATAATAGGTATCATAGGAGTCTTCACTTCTCCTCTCTCTCTAAATTTTTTTTGTTCTTCTTGTTTCACTCTGCCATACCTATTTCATCTCTAATAAAATTTATGATGTTTCTCCCACGATTCCTTTCGAAAGGAATATATAATTTCTTTAGACACCAACATCTCCACCGCAAACTAGTTCATCCAGAGATTAAGCTAATGTATTGCTTATCAGAATTATAAAAAAAAACATAGAATACTAAATAGAAAATAATCCAACCAAAAAAAAAAAAAAACATTGGACGACCATAATTTTGGATACTCAGGTAGATACCAAACATAGAAAAAGGTCTGAGTTACAACACATACACTCACTATTTACATTTGCCACCAGGTCTAAATCGATAAACAAAAGATTTAAAGAAAGAAAGAAAGAAAGAAAAATCTACCAGTAATAACATGATCATTACTCTGTTTCCTCAAAGAACAGGAAAAAGAACACACCCGTGATCATGATGCCGTTGGCCATGTGGTATCAAGGAAAAAGGCTTTCCTAAGAAAGTTGGCTTATCATCTCCGGCCATGGTCACCGCAATCCAAGGCTCCTGTTAACGTAGAAATTGATCATCATTGGGATCAGCGAGAGCGGAGGTGGACGAGGTCACCACTAGGATCTGCAAAATAAAGTTCCGTCCGAAGCCGGTGGGGGTGGCTCCGGCAGGACCCTCCGATGATCAAGTCAGTTCTGATCAACAGAAATGGCGTGCTCGGGAATAAGTTCCGCTGAGCTTAGAGAAGGAGAGGAGAGCTTAGAGATCAAAGGTTAGAGTTAGCATATCTGGAGGGTCCTTTATAGGCGGAGCTTAATTGATGGTGACGGCCATACCGCTTGATAGAGAGCCGTTGGGATCACATGGAGTTCGGTACGGAGAGGAAGGCGTCGTCAAGCGGATAGTGACAGCCATACTGATAGGTCATGGGCCGCATGGGGCTAGTTATGGAGAGAGTGGTGTCGCCAGTGGTGGTGGCCATGTCGTCCGATTGCGGGCCGCATGGGACTAGTTACGGAGAGAGTGACGTCGCCAGACTGGTAATGGCGGTCATACCGTCAAGGTCCAACAGCCGTAGCTCGAGAAAGCAGGCGTTGGCTGGTGGACTCGAGCATATCAAATTTCAAAGGAGTTCGGACTCCAAGAGGAGTTCGGCTGAAGGGGGGCTCGGAAGGGTTCGACTCCTGTGAATCCAAGGAGCCCGGCCGCTAAGCAGTTCGGTCGGCTGAACGGGTTCGAAGGAGCTCGACCGCTGGGGGTTCAGTCTGGATGCTGGGAGTCCAAAGGAGCTCGACCACTGAAGAGTTTGGCCGGCTGAAGGGATTCGGTCCGGATGCTGGGAGTCTGAAGGAGCTCGACCGCTGAGAAGTTCGGCCGACTAAAGAAATTCGGTTCAGACGCTGGGAGTCCGAAGGAGCTTGACCGCTGAGGAGTTCGATTGGCTGAAAGGGTTCGGCTAAGACCCATCCGTTGAAGCTCTTCCGCGGCTACTGGTTGCATTAGGCAGAGCATCGAACTGGACTTCAGTAGGAGCGAGGTTTATCCCCAACAATAGTCTCCTCACTTTCGAGTTCGAAACTCGAAAAAAGGGAGTGCAGAAAAGGCGACTGCCGAAGTTTTCTTTTGGGCTCCGTGCTGGTTCAGGTCGAAGCTCGGAGGAAGATCTCATCTCCAGATGAAGTCGGTACTGAAATTGAAGTCCAGGAGAGATCTCATCTCTTGCCGAGGTTGATATGGATGCTCGGAAGAGATCTGATCTGCAGCTGGGGTTGTCTCCGATCTTATTTTCGATCGAGGTTGGTGCGGATGCTCGGAAGAGATCTTATCTCTGACCGAGGTTGTCTCGAGCGCCATAGCCGAGATTGTCGTGGATCTTATCTCTAGCCGAGGTTGTCTCGGTCGCTTCGGGAGAGATCTTATCTCTGACTGAGGTTGATGGAGATCCTGTTTCCTGTAGACTTTGGAGCTCGGATTTGGACTTTGCTCGCGTTAGGATGAGGTTATCCTCCTATTCCTAACGGACCGTGGGGGCACATTCGGACCGTCGTCCGTCTCCCCCCATCTCATCTAAGGTGAATGAGGCCTTCGACTTTGCTCACGTCTAGGACGAGGTTCTCCTCCTGTTCCTAGCCGGCTGTGGGGGCACATGAGGACCGTCGTCCTCGCTTCTCCCCCCATCCTCGTCTAAGGTGAACGGAGGCCTTCGACTTTGCTCGCGCTAGGACGAGGTTCTCCTCCTGTTCCTAACGGACCACTTTGGGGGCATTTCCGCTCGCTTTTTTCGCCAGTGATCCTTGCATCAGAAAACAATAGTGCTGTGCAACAAGGTTTTATTGAAGAAAGTCTACTGGTAGTACATTCTCAGGTTTTCTGAGTTCCAAGGTCGGGGAAGCGCTAGTCCTCCGAGCTCCTTTAGGCGATAGGTACCAGGTCGGATGACCTCTACCACTACGTACGGACCTTCCCAATTTGGGACGAGCTTCCCTTGATTCTGGGGCTGGGAGACGGCTGCTCGTCGGAGCACTAAGTCCCCAACTCTGAACGCCCTTGCTTTTGACTCTGGAGTTGTAATACCGAGGCCACCTTCCGCTGGTAGGCGGCCATTCGGATGCGGGCTGCCTCCCTCCTTTCTTCCAGCAGGTCGAGGTTGGTTCTGAGGTCCTGGGAGTTGAGTTGCTCGTTGAAGCCCACGATCATACGAGAGACGGGAGTTTGAGCTCGATCGGAATAACCTGCCTTCGGTGCCGAAGGCCAAGGCGAAGGGTGTCTCGCCGGTCGGTACCCTCTGCGTTAGTTCGGTATGCCCAGAGAACGTGGTAGAGTTCGTCTACCCAGGCCCCTTTCGCCCTGTCGAGCCTCGTCTTGAGGCCTTGCAGCAGGGATCCGATTGGTCACTTCGGCTTCCTCCATTGGCCTGTGCGGATGAGCCACCGACGTGAAGTGGATGGGAAGACGTTTCAGCCCTTCGCAGAACTCGGCAAACCGGGCTCCAGCGAACTGTCGCCCATTATCGGTTATGAGGGGTTCGGGGCAGACCGAACCTGGCAGACTAGCGTCTTCCAGACGAAGTCCTGCACCTTGGCCTCGGTGATCTTCGCTAGTGGTTCCGCCTTCGACCCACTTGGTGAAAGTAGTCGATCGCGACCAGGAGGAACTTCCGTTGTCCGGACGCTGTTGGGAAGGGGCCGAGGTATGTCCATCCCCCACTGCGCGAAGGGCCAGGGTGCATGCTGAGCGGAGTGAGTTCGGATGCCGGCTGCCTTTGCACGCTGGCGTTCTTCTGGCAGCGGTCACACCTTCTTCACGTATTCCGTGGAATCGCGAAGTAGGGTCGGCCAGTAGTATTCCTTGCCGAAGTAGTCTTTGCGATAGGGATCTGGCTCCTACGTGACTTCCGCAGAGTCCTTCGTGGCACATCGCTGTAGCGCGATGCAGGCCTCAGAGGGTCGGAGGCACCTCAGCAACGGGAAGGGAGTACGCATCTTATATAACCTGTCTTCATATAAAATACGTAGCGGGAGGCTTGACTCCTGAGCTTCCGAGCTTCTTTTCGGTCGTGGGGGAAGGAACCCCTTCTTCGAGGTAGGCGACCAATGCGGATCGATCCAGCTGGGCTCGAAGTCCGTCCTGCAGGACGGCCTGAGGATTCCTCGGTGGCTGGGCACTTCAGAGTTTCCAGAAACACCTTCTTTTAGGTAGTTCGGCCGGGGACAGAGGTGGCCAACTTGGAGAGGAGGATCGGCCTCTTCGTATTCCCGGTCTCTTCGGGAATGTGCCTGAATGTCGAAGCTGTCGAAGGCTGGTATTAAGTTCTTCACCTTTCCTCGAGGTACCTCACCATGCTTTCCTCCCGCGCCTTCGTAGCTGCCGCCGACCTTGACCGACCACCAAGCTGGGAAATCGCTATAGACTTGAAGCCGACCCACCTTTCAATTCCCTGGCTATCTGCAGCCCGGCTATCAGCGCTTCATACTCGGCCCCTATTGTTGGTTCGTGGGAGAATTCGAAGCGCATAGCGCGTACTCGGACGACGACTCCTTCGGGGCTGACCAAGATCAGGCCTGCACCAGCTCCAGCAGAGTTGGACGAACCATCCACGTGCAAAGTCCAAAAGGTCGGCCCTTTCTTCAGGAGAAGGTTCGGCTGCCGACAGCTTAGCTTCGTCCAGCCTCGATCTCACTTTGGTGTCGGCCCTGCTCTGATTCCAAGCTCGGCTTCGATCGGAATGCGGTGCATTCCAGCACGAAGTCCGCCAGTATCTGAGCCTTGATCGATGGACCTGGGATCGGTAAGTTGATGTCGAACTCCGTGAGCTCGATCGCCCACTTGGCGATCCTTTCGGAAGGCGTCCATGCGCGGATGGAAGGACGGCTCTTAATTGGTTGGTCCGTGAGGACCGTGATGGTATGCTCCTGAAAGTAAGGTCGGAGCCTTCCTGGCTGCGATCAGAAGACAGTAAAGTTAGTTTTTCTAACTTGGAAGTACCTGGTTCTCCTGCGTCCCTCAAGGACTCGGCTCACGTAGTAGACTGGTTGTTGCGCCTTCGCATCTTCCCTTGACCAGGAACAGCCGCCAGGGCCACCGAGGAGACAGCTAGGATATAGGAGCAGCCCTTCTCCAGGTTCGGGACTTTCGCCAGCAAGTGGAGGCGCGCCGAGGTAGTTTTTAAGCTCTTTCGAATGTCCTGTTTGGCACTCCGCCGTCCAGCAAAAAGTCTTTCGGTCGCCTGAGGAACTTGGAAGAAAGGGCAGTGCACCGCTCGGCCGACCTTGAGACAAAGCGGATTCAAGGGACGCCACCTTCCCAGCCAGGCGCTGAACTTCCTTAATTCGTTCTTCGGGAGCAGTCATCTCTCTGGAATGGACTCGGATTCTTCTCGGGATTTGCCTTCGATTCCTGCGTCTCGACACCATGAATTTCAAAAATTTTTTCCGGAGGTCACGCCGAAGGCGCATTTGGTCGGAATTCAAGCTTCATCTTGTGCCTTCCTAAGCGCACCGAAAGGTTTCTTTAAGGATCGGACGAGGTGGTCTATCGAAGCTCGGACTTTTGACGAGCATATCATCCACGTACACCTCCATGTTGCGGTCGATCTGCTCTTTGAAGACCTTATTAACCAAGCGCTGGTAAGTGGCTCCTGCATTTTTGAGTCCGAACGGCATGACCCACGGGAGGAGGAAGTGTGACGGAGCTCCTTGATTTGTCGGCTTATTTCTAAGAGCCTTCGATCTAAGAGGTCTTCACGATCTTTGATCTCCAAAGTCTTCTGGCAGAATGGGTGCGAGCCCCCTGGGTCGAGCCACGATCCGAGCAGGGGCTCTCCCTCCTTTGCCTCCCCCTTTCGAGGATCGAAGGTCGAGTAGCCCAAGTCGGCCGTTCCTGGGTCGGACCGCACGGCTCTGGGGAGTCCCGTGCCATTTGAGCTGGTGTCGGGATCTGCCGATGCATGGCCTGCATCGTCTGCACCACCTCCGTGAGGCCACGAACCTGCTGGACGAGCAGGTTAAACTGCTCCGCATCCACCACGGCCACAGATGGAACCTGGGCTGCCCGGGTTGGAGCGGGAGCAGATGGATCTGAAGGGGATCGGGCCGTGGAGGTCGTCGAGTGCTAAGTCGAAGCCCTCCTGGGAGGTATTTTCTCTTGGAGGATGAACCCTAGAGAGGAATAAGAGAGATCTTCGAAGAGAGAAGAGAGAGATCGTCGCTGAGCACTCCTTTAAGAACAAGGGGACCTCGGAGGTTCGGCCCTTCCTTTAGCGCCAATCTATTGATGCAGAAATTGGTCGTCGTCGAGATCAGCGGGAGCGAAGGTGGACGAGGTCACCGC